>JAPYYX010000304.1:0-124917 GCA_030522605.1 Cremastinae sp. B BG-2022a | reverse complement strand
CATTAAAATCATTCAAATACATTGACCGTTAGATTTAGTATAAAAGATTCATCATCGATGGTTGTAATAATTGTTGTGCTTACGTAATATAAATCGTAACTTTATTATTAAATAAGGTTGATCGTTAGATTTATCATTAGACTCAGTATTAGGCCGTAATTTCGATTAATCGTGATGGTGTTAATTGTTTAGCGGTAATTTTACCTAAATCGAGACTTCATTGTTAAATAAGATTAAGCGTTAGATTGGTCGTTAGATTTAGTATTATATTCAGCATTAGTATTAGATTCATTATAGATTGTTGTAATTGTTGTGCGTACGTAAAATAAATCGTGACTTTATCATTAAATAAGATTAAGCGTTAGATTGATCGCTAGATTTATCATTAGAATCAGTATTAGGTTGAAATTTAGATTAATCATGGTCGTGTTAATTGTTTAGCATTAATTTTACGTAAATCAAGACTTCATCGTTAAATAAGAATGAGCGTTAGATAGAGCATTAGTTTCAGCGTTGGATGCGGGATTAGGTCAAAATGATATCATAGAAACTCCGAATCAGAATCAGGAACCAATCATAACCGTGCATGAGCTGTCTGAACGATTTTTTTAGCGGCTTCAATGAGTTTTTTAATATAGGAGGATTCCAGGACGAGAGCAGCAGGTAAATCTATAAAGCTCCGCCGGGACGTCGAATTTCCATTCATTCTCGTCTATTTGTTAGCATTGCTTATGGATTGTATGTAGTTGTAAATCGAGAACCAAAGTTCGGTAAGTATAGCTAAAAAGTCAAACGGTGATCAGGAAGCAGCTTCATTAAGGATTAAATCGATTGTCAATCGATTTTACGACCAACGTCCCGAAAGTACAATTAAATACTCGGAAGGTATTCGAATCGATCCTCCCGCTTCAGGATCTCATCCTGAACGTACGACAAACGACTTCTCTTTCGCTCGTCGCAGCTTCTCTTGATCGAAGTCACCTAAAGGTGGCCATTCATCGAAATCGAATTTCTGAAATATTACCGATGAAAAGTACAGTCAAGCGAGGAGGGCCTAATAATTGACATTTTCGAAAATCCCGATAACACCAAGAAGCTATCAATGGAAATAGCAAAGAAGGAAAATGAAATCACCTGTTTTTTCCACACCTCAAAAGCCAGCAAAAATATCGAGGCTTATATTTTTATCCATAAGTGCATTTAAACACATAAATTGGAAATAAAAAACAAATCCATGAATCGAAAATATATATTACATAACTGGCATTTGCATTGGTAGAAAATACATATATGCGCATTTTTACCTTCCCCCTTTTTTCCGTTTTTCATCTTTATCCTCATCCAAGTATCGAATAATACGGATTAACGCTCCAATGCTTTTCTCTCATGCGCTTTTTACCATCCTTCTTTCCATTGTGAGAATAAAACTGGTTTTATCCATTTTCACTTTTTTGTTTTGCAGGATATAGAACATTTTAAAAATTGATCCATAAATTCGGATTTATTAATATATTTCGATATTTTTTTATTTAAGTATTTTCTAGCTCCGATTGATTCATATTATTCAGATCTAGTGATTCGATTCTGAAGTTTCCATTATTTAATGAGCCCAGATATTGCACGAACACAATTTATTCAATTCGACTACATTATTGACAAGTAAAAACGTTATTCATGGTGTTCATATTCATATACATGGATTCATCGGCTGAATGTTGTCATATTGGGTAAAAGTTTAGAACTGCGAAATACTCACTAGTAATACTCTATTCAAAACATGAATGAATTGTAAACGGAATGTTCAAGAAATCGACGCGTTGAGCACATTGTCCTCTCAAGAAGGCTTACCCGTTATACAAAAACGCACGACATCACCTTTACTCGCGCCAATACGCTCGCTTTGTAACATTTTCGATTTCAGTTGTATCGGATCGTCGACCACTCGAGAATAAAATGATACGATCCCAACAAAAACGTTCAATTTGAAAATTACTCCTTTCTTCATGGTTACCAGTGCTCAAAAAACATAATTAATGTCACGAATTCGATTACTATACGCGTAAACATTGAGTGCCTTCAAAGCTAGAATGCAACGGAGCATTGTTAACAATAAAGATGCACTAGATTTCAGCTTCATGCTGGTTAATAATTATTATAATTATAAAAATAATCATAATTATTGATGGAATGAGATCTTTCTACCATTCCAGAATGACGGATGTATTGAAGACAGCATATCAATAGAACAATAGAATAAGATACACTAGACTTTAGCTCCATACTGTTTTATTATTATTGATAAAGACCTTTCTACCATTCCAGGATGATGATACGATCGACTCGGGGGGCTAATGTATTGGACCTTTTATGTTCAACGGGCAAAGTATCGATAGAACAATAGAATAAGATGGACTAGATTTTATCCCCACGTTGCTTTATAATTACTGATGAAATAATGGATGCTTTTACCATTCCAGGATGATGCTACGATCAACCTAGGTGCTGCTCTAGACCTGCTATTTAACAGTCAGCATATTAATCGAACAACAGAATGAGATGTACCATACTGTAGCGTCATATTGGTTCATAATCACCGACGGAATTAGGTTTTTATGAGAATCCAAAATGATGGTACAAACAACTCAGGTTCTGTATTAGGCCTTATATCCAATAGGTATAGTATATCGATAGATTAAGACAATAGAGTAAGAAGCACCAGATTTTAGCTTCATGATGCTTCATAATTCCGACGAAATTAGGTCTTCGTACCAATCCAGAATGGGGGTATCATCGACCCAGGTGCTATATATATTGGGGCTTGCATTCAACAAGCAGCGCATCAACAGAACAGTAGGATAAGATGTGCCATATGTTAGCACATTGTGCCTTATAGTCACTGATGGAATAAGATCTTTGTATCATTTCAAGATGATGGTATCATCGACCTAGGTGCTATATATTGGGGCTTACATTCAACAAGCAGCGCATCAACAGAACAGTAGGATAAGATGTGCCATATGTTAGCTCATTGTGCTTTATAATCACTGATGGAATAAGATATTCGTATCATTCCAAGATGATGGTATGATCAATCCTAGTACTATATTGGACCTATGATTCAACTCATGAAACGTCTGTATCTTCTACTATCACTGTCATGCGGTTTTCCAGGACTTTTTATCCTGGTACCTATTTTCCACTTTCTGCCACAAGTGTTTCGGGAGGCCGCGACCTCCACATCAGACTACTCTCATAGGTGTTGTAAATTTTGCTTCTGACATATTCATGTTCTCGAACAAATTAACGTGAGCATTTGTCAAAAGTTCTATTCTCCTCTTTGCCAGCGTAAAGTTTTTCACTGGAGAGGTAAAGCTTGCGTTTCTAATTTCTAACAGAATGTTCGTCCGTTGTTGGCTTGATATGATATCATATGGCTTGATCGGACTACTAATAGAACACTTTGTTCAACAAAATTTGTTCAACTTGATTATTTATTTTTTGGCATAAAATCAAATCTTTCTGTTCATCGCACGAGACAACATATTCTTTATTTTTTACAAGCATTGACTGGTAGTTTTGTACTAAATTGTTCTCCGTCACATTCAAGAGACTTCTTTTTTTGAATTTTTATTTATAAATTTCACAATCCTACATCATTTTTCATAACTTCTTGTTCATGTACATGAATGCCAACAATTATTATTAATATTACTTTCGATCGTTATAAATTATTATAATGTTAATTACATTAAAAGTTTAAATTTAATTATGATTTTTTTCCTGGATTGAAGTTATGAAAATGAGCTCAACAAGTTTAATTTTCTCATCGTTTTTCCACTTTTAATCTACCCTTGTCAAAAATGTCCATCAAAATTGAGCCTGGGCACAATTTATCGTTTCACCATCGTCTCTTTTTGTCTCCTTCCATTTGGCTCGTTTTTCTCTTTTCTCGCATTCCTCCAATTCCTTTTTTCCGTTTCTCGCAAATCATCGCCTCTTTCTCTCTTTATCTCTGGCGATAAGAGCTACTTAACGAGCGGAAAAAAGAAGTCTCTTAATTAGCGAACGCGAGCCAAGGGACAGGGACACTCCAAGCTCCCAAATAAGAACAAAAAAATTCAGAACTGAAAAAAAGATGTGGAAAAAGACGATTATTCTTGATCTCCTGTATTTAAGGTAATTTTTCCATTGGGATACGAAAAAGATAATTTTCTTATTGCTTAAAAATCATTTTCAACAGACAATTATCTTCATAATAAGGAAATGTAAAAACTTTTTGATCTCGTTGATAAATATTCAACATGTTGAATTCTTTAAATTTGTTAATTGTTCAATTCTAACAAATAATTTTGTTTAGAGGGGAATAATATATTGTCATAACAACATATTGGCTTGATTTTTTTCTGGCGATATCATTGAAATTAAAAGCAATCGCAACGACAAAAGTTTTTGGTAAAAATTACAGATTTCGAATAAATTTCCAAAAAGCTGTTATACGTCCAGATACGTTGAAATTTTGCGCAAATGTTTCATCTGATATGTGGAAAAATGCTCCTAAGGGATTCTGACCCCATTCAAGTAATTACCATGAATGAGAAAATACATTTTTAGAGTTTATCGTCAAGTACATCTATATCGTACGCTACACTGATTTCTATATATTTATTCTATTCTATATGTATAACAATTTCTGTTAAATGTTGTGAAAATTCTCCGATTTACTTTTTTCAGTTGATGTACCCTATAGCAATCAGCCAATCGCAATTTAATTCAATTAACACTACGTAATTAGGCAGACAATGTCATCCCAAAAACTTATATTGGCATCCACATTTTGGATTCCTTTTTCATTTCTAAGTCATGACTTGAAATCATAAAATTTTAATTCGCACCTGTGGACAGTTTAAGGGTTAAAGAACCACAGAGACAGTCTCAACTGTCAAAAACATTATTTTATAAAATAACAATAGTATCAAAGAATCCGAGAGTCACAAAAAATAAGAAAGTGGATGGAAAAAAAAGTCTTGCGGAAAAAAAGAGAAAATGGAAGATATACTCGGCGAAAAGCCTTAGAGCACAAAGACGAGTCGCAATTACGAGTAATTAAGAGCTGCTAATTAAGACCGTTTTCTCAGAGAAGTGCAAAAAAAATAATAAAGAAAAGACGAAAAAAAAAATTAAAGAGGAAAAAAATCGTGCTCGTTCTTCCGGATGGTTTTTAAATGCTCGACTGTGCGCGTGCATATGCATTTTCAAGAGAGCAGGTCGAAAGCGACGAGTCTTTCGGAAATGATTGAGAAACAGTTCTTTGATGAGAAAATACACGGGACACACTGTGAGTAAAATTTGAATCGCAAAAACCTTTTTGAAGTGAGAACAAAATAAAAAATATTAAATTTTTTAAATAAAACACAAAATTATTTATCATCTTTACGACTGATTCGATCGTCGTCTCTTTGCTCTTCCATTGAAGATTTCACTTGTACAGGGTGTGTTTTAAAACTTAAAATTTTTCTCGAAATTTTAATAAATTTAAAATATTTTATAGAATTACATTTTAAATTGTGAAATATATCGTAATTGGAAAAAAATTAATATTTATACATTTATTATATAGTTCATATCAATTTCATTTCTATAAAATATTTTGGAAACCATTATTTGACTTCTATGTGACATAATTAAACGACAAATATCATTCGTTAATATTTAAATTGCCTTTTTTTAAACTTCATTCCTTTGAACCATTTTTTCTACATTTACAAAAAGCTTTTATCATTTTTCAAGCTACTCTCATTAATTTTCATTAATTATTCAAATTAATTAAAGGAAAAATATTGAAAAATTTTTAAACTCAAATTAGAGTAAAGAATTCATGCACGTGAAACAGCCCATGGAATTCCATTCCAGAGCGTTTTGTGCGCTCTGAAATCAGCATGCACCGAGGATTAAGTAATTTATATGACGACGAGGCCGTTTTGCGTTTCTCCGTACGTAACGACCCAAAGCGAAAAGCCAGAAATTTCCCTCGTCTCGAATCTTTTGCTTCCAATTCCTCGCTCTCTCCTATCACGCGTATAAGAATTACCAAGTTGATATTGTGTTGAGCAATTGCCTAACGCAATCTTGAGAGACAATGTTACAAAAACAAAGTATATTCGCACTCCAAGAAATTTCAAAGACACGAAAGAAAATCGTGTCATAATAATTAAGTTAGATAATACATTATTTTAAAGATATAATAAAAACAAATTAACAAAACAATTAAAAATATATATTATAATTATTTGAATATACAATTGAGCCGGAAAATATCTTACGAGTCCATCCAAAATATCATCGAGTAACCGTCATCCCTTTATATTCATTGATTTTCATTTCATTTTATTCTTACATTAAAATTGTCGATAAGTGAGACTGACACGTTTCATCATAAAATGCAAACATTTTCGAGGATTTCTTAATTCTCAAAGAAAATTTCTCGCGGAAAATCAAAAGAAACAGAAACTAAAAGTAAATAAAAACCGAAAGCAGTAATAAAAAATAAAACGTGACGTAATGACCAAGAAATCCTTAACCTAAAAGTTAAAAAATATAATATTGTCGTACTTTTTTATTCTTCTTTTTTCTTGTCTTTTTCCATAAGCAAGAAATGGCACAGCGAGGGATTTTCTCGTGGCTATAAATTTGAGATACCTCTTTGCATCAATGTTAATGCGAAAAGACGCGTTGCTCTTGTGCTTCGAAGGCGACACGGAATTATATAGCTGTCGGGACGGAAGAAGCTCGTAAAAGGTAGTAGTAACGTTTTCCCTCAATGTTTCTCTCTTTATCTTCCATAAGCGTGTACGTGTTTCTCCTGGCATCAAAGTTTCCTATAAAGGGCTTCGAGGAAGGAGGAAGAAGAGCGGATTTATATAAAAAAAGGGATGCATAAATATTAGGAGAAAATCATTCACCAGATCCATATTTCAAAAACTTTAGGTACAATGGGAGTTACATCAAAATATCGTTGAAAATAAAATATTTCGAAAATTTGAACCGAGGATCTGCATCGTTGTATTAAAATGTAATTAAATCTTGTTTAGTAATTAAATTCTCGATTTGTACACGACAAACCCTCCTCAAATTATACACACAGTATATACAGTGCTCAGGAAAGGCATGTGCAACTTCACAAGAAGTGGTGTCTCAAAACATTTCAAGTGATTTACGATATAATGATATGTTACATTTACTTTGTCCTTAGGTATTACGTTTAACTTTTTTCGTCGATTTGAGAATGAATTGAGATTTCGATTGTTAATTTCTATATCATTAGATTAGATATCATTATCATTTTTCGAAAACTCACTAAAATCATTAATAATATAATCAATGTATAAAAAACGTTGAAAAAATACACTTGGAACTTGTCCTTGAATAAGGAGTAGAAAGTCCATTTTGTGTTTTCCCTATAAGTACAAATCCAAATTATTCTCCTCATCTCGAGAAATCTGCTTTAAAATGCTTCATGTAAAAATTATCTTCAAAATTTTCAGAGAGTTTGAAATTTTTTTGCAGCATAAATATTTTTTTAAAGGATAGTACACGCGGAGGCGAGGCGACAGACCGATCTAATATTCTTTCACGACGATTGTAAAAAAATGAAAAAAAAAAAAATTATAATACGCGTTTTATGAGCTCCAAAACTCTCACTCCGAACAAAATGTTATTTATATTATGAAATGCTTATAAAATTCATATAGGATGGATTTCAATTAATTGTTGCATGCGGTTTGTGAAAATATTTGTATGTCGAAGAAGCAATATCAACGAATCGTGAAAATCCGTGGAAATGCAAATTTTGCGGACACAGAGGCTTCTTGTTTGCAAATTGTCAAATTAATTTCAATGTTGGATTAAATTCTCGTGGTTCAAATTAGATATTTGATACTTTATATACGGACGAGATATGAAAATGAATAAAATTTCTCTCTCACTCTCTCTCAATTTCCCTCTCTTTCTGCAGATATGATTTAAATATTTTATAACTACCAACGCAAATTCTCTTCTGATGACAAATTATTTGTATGTGTGAAGCAATATAAACGTTCAACATAAACAAAATCCTCGAACATGGAACTATCGAGAATTTATTGCCGAAATATTATTAAAAACGTAGATTACGTGAAAATACACAACAAAAAACAGAGTTTCCTCAATTTTTTACACCCCTAATTCTCAATAATGATAATACATATTTTTATAATAATAATATAAATAATTAACAATCTTTTTATGATAAAGTTTTCAGAAAGTATATATTTGAAAATACTGCATGCAATCTTGAAGTTGTTAAACGTATTCAAAAATAGTGTACTCTGATGCAAGTGTAGAAAATAAGCAAATGCCAACTGACATGGAATTGCCGCATCAGCTACATGCGGCAACATGCCAGAGTCGTCGTCCGTTCACTTCTGCACATGAATACCGTTTTCACTGGTTTTTAAAAAACAATGTTTCGAGAGAGCGTTTCAATTGCTTATTTTTTTTTTTTTTCATAAAACTGTAAATCCTGTGCAGAATGAATATTAATCTGAAGGTCGTCTCCTCAAAATTCGCACCTCCGAAAATAGACAATGACAAAAAAATCCGATTTTTATACGCACCAGTACGCAAAATAGAACAAATGTAGAATGAAAGGGATTGCTTTTCGGACAGTAAACTATGTATACTCTTGAAAAACGCACTTTCCGAGTAACCATCGAAAATGGTTTTTTATGCGCCTGTATGGAGAGAAAAATTGACGTTCCCAGACCACGCGTTTGCTGCCCGAGCCAAAAGCGAGGGGGGTAACAATACAGTGGGATAAATTCGTTTTTTTTCTTGAATAGTTGTGTATGTACTTTTTTAACATTGCCGCACAGGCATTTTGGATTAATATAGCTTGTCAGCGAGTACGAAAGTTTCACTTTTCTGTCCGATCGAGATTTTTGAGAATCAGAATTGTGTTTTTTCTGCTTGAGCGTATTAGAATTTTATTTACTATTTTTTTTTATTACTTTGATGGAAAAATATCAAAAATTTAATAACTTTCATTGAATAAAAGAAAAATGTCAAAAAACAGTTAATCAATATATATTTCGTTCATCTCATCAAAATGGATTATGGCGAACAAAAAAAAATCAGGTATAATAAATTATTAGCATTACGGTAACATTTTTTCATGAGGTTTTATCGTATTACCGGGACATTTTCACTCTTTTCCCACGTCGGAATAAAAATTTTCTTTGCTGGGGAAAATTTTTTCTTCGCAACAGCTTTTTCATAAATTTTTCGCGTAGTGATTATAATTTGTCAATGTTTCCGGCTGTCGTTAAGTTTTTTATATTTTTGATCGTAAAAGGTAGAGAGAGAAAGAATGGGAGAGAGAGAGAGAGAGGAGTGAAACGCGTCTCGCCAAAGGTAGGCCTCTGAGTTGCTATTATCGTTGAGTATAAAATTCTTACTTTTTACTCATACACGAGATACTCGATGTTAAATTTGCTAACGCTCCCCCCATCAACTTTTTTTTCATTCATTTTCCACCCCCAATTACAAGTCACCCCTTTTCACAACGAAATATCCCCATCAATTAATCTCCATTCAGCGGATTTTCAAAACAATTTTTAAATGATCAACAAACTTTGGCAGTGTTCCGAAATTGACTGCGAATACTGCAAATCCTATCTAATATATGTTTGCAGTGTTCGCAGTATACTGGCAGTGAATATCGGAACGTACCCTTAATCAATTGTTTGGTTTGCCAACAATTGTTCATAACTTCAACAATTCTATTGTTGATAACATGTTCCTTTATCATTAGCACATTTATTTTAACTTCATTTTCTTCTGAATTCAATTGTTATGTATTATGAATTTCCATGAATATTTCAATCATAATGGTAAGCTCTCGTTATTATCGTTTATTTAAAACCTTTAAATTTTCACGTACATTTTTTCACGTATTTTTGATTTTTCTCGGCAAAACAACTTTGGTACTACTGTTAAATATTATGGTACATAAAATGAGAATATTATTTCGAGGGAAGAACTTTTATTATCACGTTTTTATAACGGTAAGTCTCTTTCTCTCGGTAAATTTTTTTTGTTTTAACTCCCAGCAGATTTTGAAGACTTCATAAAATGTACTGAAAAATATTGTGAAAAATCGTAAAAAAATTATTCATGTAAAAGATGCGGATACATGACCAATATAAAATATTTCGTCTTTTAATGCGTTAAAAAAGTGGGTTATTTATGAAAATTGGAAAAGAAATATTTCAAAAATCTACAACACATCCTTAACAATGTATACCTGAATAAACAAAGTCAAGAAAAATTTGTGTTTACGGTAGGTCGATCTCTGGGTGCCGTATAAACGTGAGCGGGGCCCTTTTTGTGAATTTTTGAAACATTAAATTTGATAAATGTTAAGATTTTTATTGATGAAAAGGAAGTAAATATGGTTTGTAAATTTTACGAAATAAGTGTACGATTTTCACTAAATATTTTTTTCTCCAAAACCAGATGTCAGATCATGCTCATTTTTTTAAAAGTGATCTTTACAAAGTACCCGGAAATCTTCTTCTTTTCTATGAAAATTGTAAGAACTGTTTTAGAGTTATTTTGAAAAATATATTTTTCACAGCGATTACACATTTAGATGAAAGAATCACAAAACTTCAAAAGCGAATAACTAAAAAACTAGACGTCAGAATTACTTTTTTCAATCGATTTATAAATTTTTTATGCAAAACATATTTTTTTCAAATTTTTGTTTACGGAAACAATTTTTGCGATCGAACTACCCTACTTAGCTAACTAAACTTATTCCTTTATAAGTTTTTTGTAAATCAATAAAAAAGGCTGCAAATTACAAATCCCTTCCCTCTCACCTTTTCGCTATATGTATACTCTCTCCTCCGGATTTGTGACTGCGTCCCCTTGACGGGAGACAAAAGAGTCTCGAAATAAAAAAAGAATACAGATTTTCCACTATCCAGATCGAGGGGCTTCGATTACTCTTCGACTCGTTTTTTTTATTTCCTTTTTGTTTACCTTCATTCTCCTTCTCGTATTTTTGGAGCAGGGAGGACTTTGGAGCATTCCCTTTTTTGTTTTAATGAATCGATTGAGCATTGAGAGTCCGAGGATCGAAAAAAATGACAAAACAAAAAAAAAGTCAAAAAGTACGAAAGAGGCATCAAAGCTAAAAATTCCGGAACGCCATCTGAATCGGAGGAAATAATCCAGGATGGAAGGCCAGGCGGGCGAAAAAGGCTACTAGTGAAAAAAGGGGTTAGATGAAGGGGTTGAGAGAGCAAATGGCCAGAGGCGAATGGAAAGAGTCCAATATCGTCGATGGATATTCCCAAAAACGACGGTTAGTTGCGTGTTAGAAGCGCTAGAGTTTTTTCTCGTCGCTTTTCATTTCCTCTTGAGCGCCCTCTGTGCTAGAATCTCGCGAAAAAAACAGAGAACGAAAATGGAAAAAAAATTAAAAGGAAGAAAAAACGGAGAACATGCAGAAACTAACGCAAGCAAGTGACTGAAAAAACAGTAAGAAATTGAGTAAAAAAATTGTTGAAAATCACTTACAAACCTTATAATAAATAATCGAGTTAAAACTTATCGTATCATAGAAAATTTATATCGAAGAAATTGCACGAAACGAAATAAATATGTAGTCTCCTCCTATATATATTTATACGTTAAGTTTGTACGTTCATAGACGAGAAACCTAAAGCGATGCGCCACCTGTTGGCCATTCTTGCAACTAGCCTGTTTATCTCAAACCTGCTATTTTCAAGAGCTGCAATTCCATTTTCAATATCGTTTTGCCATCATCTTAAAAGGAAAAAACTTATTTTCGTTTCACGCATTTCATCAAATATTGAATTTTCTTTCGGGATGTTTGCGAATATCGAATCCCTCTGATATGAGATAATTCTTTTTTTTCCGTCGGAAAGGGTCATTGAAGTATTCGAGTACGGGAATATTAAAAAATGAAGTGCTCGGCAGACTCAGAATTGAGAAATCACTTAAATATCGAAATATCGATGAACCGCCTAACAATCTTAAAAAATCCAAATTGTGGAACGCTTCGTAACGATCCGAGTCTTGGATTTTTGACAACTGCCAATCTCCTGTTGAATTAGTTACTCTTTCACCTCGATTTGATCTCCCCCTTATAATCGAACAACTTAATCGTGAAATATTTCGAAGCAACTTCAATAAATTTTACCCCCATTTTCTTCCCCTATCCTTTGAGACAAAAAATCAAATCGTTGCGCAATCTTTATTGGCAACCCTCACGGAGGAGGGGGGGGAGGAGGACGATATAAATGAAGCGTACACGAGGGGTTCATTCCCCTTCAACCCCTTTGGGCAAAAAATGGGGTTGAAAAAACGTACTAAAATATGACAGTTATTAACCATGCCTCATTGCTCACCTCCTGAGTTTTTTTTATATGAATAAAAAAATGATTTCCAAAAATATGTGATACCCGTGTACAGGGTGTTGCAAAAATTGTGATAGGGATTAGTTAATCGGTTGCTCAGAAAGACTTCCAGCCGAAAAATCTTTTTATCAATACTTTGCCTAAAATAGAAGCAACCGCACTTATCGAATACAGGCGCTGTCCAAGAAAATGTAGCAGAGTGATATTCACTGACGCGTTTAACTTTCGCTGAGAGATCTTCAGTATTTGCTCAAACTGTACAAATTCCAAATCCTTTTTGTTCCGAAATCTCCTCAGAAATTTTCTCTTCTTTTCAGGCATTAATTTTTAGAACACCCGGTATAAGCATTTGGAATGTTAAAAAAAGAAATCGGGTGAGAGTGTGGTCTAACGCGCCCGTGAATCACCCTCCGGGTAATCTGTGGCTGGGAGTCGAGGATAAAGGAGCACATATAAATCGATGACTAGACGATCAAATTTTTCAGAGATAGCCCCCGCCTATTATTTATCGTTGGAATTAATATTCTGGAAAGCACCATGAAAAATTTATCGTCCTCGGAGATGAAAAAAATCGTGAGGAACAATCTTTGTGGCATCAGCCGAAAAAGAAGGTCCATTCCTTTTAATAACCCAAATTTTATGAATACTTATGTACATAAATTATTTTAATGGAAAAATGCTCATTATATTAAAGTGTGAGCCGTAATCGACCACGCATTCCTGCGACAAAGAAATTTTTTTTTTATTTGTCGATTTTCTCATCTTATAAGAGTATCAAATTCAGAAGTAAACTTACTGTTCGAAACCTCAAGTTAATCGGAAAATTATTTTCGTCCTATCTATAGGATCGAGTGGATTACAGAAAAAATATTTTTTCAAACTGATCTGAAGATCCGCGCGAAAATTCGTGCTCGATCGCATTATCTACGAAAACAGTAATCACCAAGGAAAACACACTTATCTGAGGATGGAGAGTGGTAGAGAAATAAGGAGAAAAGAATCTTCCTTATTCGTTGGGAAATCCCCTGGTACGTATAAATTTTTGATAATGCACGCCCTTTTGCATATTTTGCCATGATGTTTTAACAATTTTCTCGGCAGGATGCACAACTCTTCGCATCTCATCCGCTCTTCAATAGCTCACTGCTTAATTTCCGCTTTATTCTATTGAAGAGTGGAGATGTGAAAAGTAGAGTAGTGTGTCTATCATTTTTATCGACACATGCTCTATACTTGATATTAGCTTCAACTATATGTAAGAAAATTTTCAACGTCGAATTTAATCAACTTCTAATTGTCGTATCAGTTTGATACTTTGCAAATATCTGTAATTCTGATGACAATGAAATAATCCGGTTCCATAAAATTGATCCAATGATGGATAATGTGTAAATAAATTTAATCGTATTCGATTTAACTCGTACTGGAACGATTGTTGTATAGTTTGTTGATTGTTAATTGACGAAAAACCATAAAATTAAAAAGTCGAAAACGCACTGGAACGATTGTTGTATAGTTTGTTGATAGTTAATTGACGAAAAACCATAAAATTAAAAAGTCGAAAACTTATCCGCGATCTTTTATGCGAATCAGGCAAATTTAAGTCAAATCAATTGTTGCGAATCATCAAAAAATATTTTTGGGAAAATAATTGTAAATTGGAACATGAAAAGTAAGCCAATGCGAGGTACAAAGGCATTCTCGAACGTTCATTTAGTCGTTCATTGTTAGTGTTAGCGTTAGTCGTTCCCTGATTGCAGTAATTGATTGTACGGCTTGTGTCGATTTGGGAACTTTAAATTCATTCTGACAAAACGCCCCACGCTTTTTTTAAAATTGATCACTGGACATACAGGAAGTGTACGCCCAGTGACTAATCGATCTTAAAAAATCTTTCAAAAAATAAAAAAACCAAAAGCTCTGGAAGATCTGAATTCTCGAAGCTTTAAAAACTCCCCAAAAAGCTGATCTCTACTTTTTTTTTTTTTTAATTTTTAAAAAAAATTTTTTTTTTTAATTAATTTATATTAATAGGATTAAAATCTTAACGAAACATTTTTTTCCGCACTTAATAAAAAGCTGAGTGTGAAAATGATAAATTAATATAAAAAAGTTGAATTTTTCTTTAATTTTCAATGTTCATGGAAGTGAATAGTGTCTTGGGAAAAAAAGTAGTAGAAAGAGATCCTGTTTTTTCGTCTGAAATGAGAATTTAATGAACTGGGAATCGTGAGCAATTGAAAGCGAGACGAATCGTCGGCCGAGATTAAACGGCGATGAGAATGAAAACAGAAATAAGAAACGACAACAATAACTATAAAAATGATAATAAAGCGTCGAGAGAGGAAACGAATGAAGAAGAAAAAAAGATTAAAAGAAAAAAAAAGTGAAACTCACAGGCAATAAGTATAATGGAGGGATGTTCCTCGCCACCGTCGTTCTTTCCACTGAGAAAAGTGAACCACTGAATGGGATCCACTCTGATGCCGTATCTGTGAACATAAGAATTCAAGAAGTGAGAAGTTTTGTAGTAAAAAAATTAACCAATCTGTTTTTAAGTTCATAGCAAAATGCAGTTGATACGAAATTATTTAAAAATACTGATCAAATTAATATACGACCGTGGATTTAAAAAAAGCCCACGAATTAACTAAAAAATGTGAGAGGGCAAATAAACATACGTTCTCGATTGAAAATCTCTTTGCGGTCATGCCGAATAAACGACAAAATAAAAATAGAATAATTTTACATTTCGAAAAAGCCTTAAGAAATTTTTTGTAATTTTTGAATTCAATGAAAAAGAAATAAATAAATGCATTTTAACAAAAACAAATAAAATGAAGTGTCCTCCAAAAACGTAATAATTCCCGATGCGTTGTGAGAGCGTTCCCGGAGGAAAGATATCGCGCTGAGGGCTCGGTGCATAGCGAGGTGAGGTGAAGGAAAAAAGCGCGAGCCTATTAACGTCCAGCGTCCCGTCCGGCTTTGGGATCGAGTGGAGAAAAAAGCGGAAAAAGAAGCTCGAGAGGAAAAAAAACGACACGAGGGGTGGAAAAAAAACTCGAGGACGTCTCACACTTTCTGTCTCGTCCTCATTGTACTTCGCCCTTCGCTCTCTCACTCCTCATCCACTTCGGTAAATAATAAACGTCACTCGGCGCGAGCAGGCTCGACACGCCGGGATAAAGATGAAAAATAAATAAAACGAAACAAAAAATGTGAAAAACGATAAAAACTAGAATTTTGAAAACAATTTTCGTGTGAAAATTAGAAAATAAGGCTGGAATGTAAAAAAAAGAAAATTGTGAAAAAAACGGTAGAAAAAGTTTTAGTAAAATACTCGAAAAAGCTGAAACGGCTAATATGTGAGCTTTACAATAAAAATTATAAGACCAAGCTTTTAAACGAAAATGGTCACACACAGTATGGAAATCAAAATCGTAAACAAAAAATTAGAATTTAAAACTCAAAAAGTCTTGGTGAGCTTAAAAGAGAATTTGAACTATAATCATAATATTCAAAAATAAAAAAATTCAAGATGACTCAAATGGCAACAACCAAACGTACGACAGATTGTAAAAACAGAAACAAAACGGCCAAAACAATTATCTAACAAAGCTCAAAAAGTTCAAGATTCTCAGAGAGTCAGAAGACAATAAAGCTCGATACAAAGAAGGAATTTTCGTTCTAATGAAAAATAAAATACGAAAAAACAACTACGAAGAAGAGGGAAAAAATCTTCTTATGCAAGCTCACGTGAAGAGATTTTTTTCTCACAAAGTCTCAAGCTCTCTCTCTCTTTCTCTCGTCGCGAAACTCTTCAGGTTTGCACCGGGAGCTTTCAACTGACGGCAAGTCTCTTGAGGACTCGGAGAGCGGGAGCGGGAGAGCGAAGCCCTCGAGATGAGCCGAGAGCTCGACGAAGCTGGCCAGGAGTGCTTGACGCTATGGTGAATAATAGTCAGACGCGGCTGACGGCAACCAGTAGTTACTCTCCGCCACAGTCAGACCAGGCGATTTTTCGACTTTTTCGTTCGTCTCCATTTTTTGTCGTGCTATTGTATTATATGGTTTATTTTTATCGCAAATCAGACAAATTCTGTCATTTTTATAACATATTCGCTTTAACTTTCAATTTATATGTTTTTGATTATTTGTTCCGGTAGCATAATTATCGATTTGGAAAATTGGTGAATCATTTCCTCTTTTTGGATGTTGGATATAAATTTTGATATCGTTAATTAGTAAAATGATTTGAATGGCTGGTAAAATATTCAGTTCTCAAAATTGGCATTTCGCTTCGCAATACTCCATCATTTCGACCCGACGTGAAATCGAATCACACACGAATCTACCTGTAATTAATACCTGGCAGTTCTTCCTTCATTTGTATAAAAAATTATTATACTTGATGCGCTGGATCGAATAATTAATTGCATTATTCAAGAACGTTCCACCGGAACTGAAATATCAGGAAAATTTGTTTTAACAATTAATTGACTAGATATACTATATGATATCAAATAATGTAATTCAGAAAATGAAGAAAAAATGGAAGGATTCCAAAATATCAGCGTATTTGAAAGCATTTATAATATTCCATATAATAATTATTCTTCACCAATTTCAATTACACATACATTTTTTTCGATCAGGAAACGTCAATCTCTGTCGTTCTACATTTAAAATAAAAACAAAACGAATTTATTTTCTCCTCGATATAACAACCCCGTAGTGTATTCAATAAAATAATCGATTTGAAAGTGAGCAAAATATGTGAAAATCTAATCTAACAAAAAAATAACTAGATAATAGAGCAAAGAAATTGCTCAGAAGGTCCAAAGGAGATCTTTTCCCGACGTTTGCGTTAGTTTGAACTTCCATATCGGAATAAATTAGCTAGAAAGTGCAGAGAACGACTTTCCAACGCCAACAATAAATTACGAGGGTTGAAACAGAATTGGAAGGGATGAAAAATAATAAAAAGCGGGTGAGATAAAGGGTGAAGAAAAAAAGAAAAGAAAGAGTTTGATTCTCAGCAGTTGTGAAATCAGCCGAAAAATCTTAGTAGTTTTTCAATGAGGAGCGCGAGGTCATTTTAGGAAATGGAAAAAAGTGAGATTGGGGAATTTCGGTGCATAAATTATGACTGCATCGTTCATCTCTCCATTTTTTCTCTTCTTTCCTTCCCACCCTCTCTCCAACCCTCGCGCCTATTTCACTCCATCGCTTTTTTTCTATTTTTTTTTATCCTTCTCTCTCTTTTTTTTCCTCTGCAGAACGAAAATTCGTTTTTTCTTCGTGTCCAATCCAGGAGGAAAAAAAGAACGAGGCGAGAACTGACACCCGTGGAAAACTTTTGATTCTCTTTTCACGCCCCGTTCCTACGGTTTCTTCTCCCTCTCGCGGATCGTTCCTTCGAGTGCGAACGACAGAGTTTTGCGTCACGGCCAACTTTTTTGTCACTACGATTAATCGATCTTTTTTCCTTCGAGCTTCTTCCTCCATCCCTTTTTTCGTACCCTTGTCCTTAATCCCTTATGTGCCTCCAAAATTTAGCAAACTTAATTTTTTTTTGTATTTTCCAAGCATTTTATCCACCTCAATTTTTCCTATCCCTATTTATTAATTTATTGATACACTTATATCAACAATTACGCTATTTTCAGAGTAATTGGAATATCGAATAAAGGAGAATCAATATGGGCGATGTTGCTGGTTTGTTTAGTCCGGAAATTAATGTATGAATGGTACAACTACTGTGATGATCATTTACCACAAGTCATTTGATCATAATGAATTGTTAAAATTTAGCCTTAAGTTTTCTATTGAAAAGTTAACATTTTTTAGTATACATATAGATACATATAATTATATACATTTATTAAAAATTTTCGTATTTTTCATTGTTTAAACAATAAAAAAATCTTAAATTCCAGACTTATTTATTTATCTCGGTTAACAATGTTGTTTATGTCGAAAATGGAAAAAGATTATTAACACAAACTTATTTTTTGAATGAATTTTTTGATGAAAATTTGTGAATTTTCCACAAGACACGCAATGTTAAATTTAAACAGTTTTGAAATAAAATATACATTTTCAAAAGTTCAGAGAATAATTTTCAAATTTTTTAAGAGAATTTTTAATTATATTCGAAAATAACGTTCTCTAATTTTAGTGATTTTGTGTATTATTTTAAAAAATGTGCATCCCTGAACAACGTCCTTGAACTTTATTTTCGACCCTGAATCTCAAAAACCACGCACTCGGCAATTTTTGTCTGTCTCCGAAAAATTCTTGGTGTGACAATTTAGACGTTATTCGCGAGAGCTGAATGGCACGCGTCTTATTTTTACGGCAGGGACGGGCTTATAAAAAAAAAGAAGAAAATAGAGAGAGAAAGAAAAATGTCGGCAATTACCGGAAGTTCCGAGCAAGAAATTTCTCACCCCGAGGCTCCTCCTCCTTTATATCGAAAGTTTTACCCTTATTTAACGAGCTCGATAAATTTTTGTTACGCTCCGAGGGAAAAGATTCCTCGACGGAAAAAATGAGTCGAAGGAGACTAAAAGGGATCTCGGGAGCAAGAGAGAAAGAGATACGAAAAGAGAAAGCGAAAAAGATAGAGTTTACAAGGGCGAAAAAAAATCTCGTTGAAAATTATTCATGATCCGGAGCTGTTCACGAGAAGGGGAGAAAAAAAACGAGTCTGCAGAGCAGGATAAAATGCACGAGAAAGAAAAGTGAAGTGGATGACAGGAATGACTGTCTTCATCCTTCAGATTCCAAGAGTGTTGCACCTTGAGTTGATTTATAAAAATTTCAACCCCTAAGAACCAAGTAAAATACGAAAAAATGAAAAATCTTTATTTGGTGAAGTTTCGAAATTGAGATGAAAAAACCGTTGACAAAACTTTTAATACTTTGTAGGTCAATATTTTTTAATGTTTTAACTGTAAAGCTTTTAAGAAAATTAGTAGTCAAAAAAATTCAGTTGTTCGTCGTTCAACGCATCCTTTCATTAATTTAAATATTGCTGAATCAACTCACGTTTTCATGAAGTAACTCGAATATTCATGACTCGAGCGGAAAGATAAATTTAAGCTTTTTGGTAAATCAAATTTTCTTCATGTTGCCAAAAATGAAAAAAAAAACTATTATACACATATGTATTTATAAAACATCTTAAAAGTTATTAATAACAAAAACTGCATACGTTTCTTCGATGTAAAAACCTTGTGAATATGACAAAAAAATTTAGTTTTAGATTCATTTCGTCATTAACTTGAATTGACATTTTTTTCAACCAAGTATAATAAATATACTGACAAAAAACATTTTCAATCTCTTTAAATTGAAATGAGACGATACGTGCGATCGTATGGAAATTCTCGAGGGATCGCGCCACTATGATGGAATATTTTTACAGCGGCGGATAGAAATAGAGAAAAAAGTGAGTGGAATCGGCGGAAGAGATTAATCGCTGAGGAACTGAGTGTACTCTGTGGACTCTGTCGGATATATTCTGTATATCCCATCATATCATATAAGACGTGCATCGTGGTTCAATGTCATATTGCTCGTTTTTCATATCACCAACACGTGAAACTTTCTTTGACACGGAAAAAAAACCGTAAAGTATATTACGCTATTAACCCTTCGTTGTCACGGTGGGTTGAAATGATCCAACATCTACAATTTGAAATATATGTTAATTATTAGTTTTTCGACGTTTTTGGAATCATGGATAAAAATTTCAGGAAAAGAAATCGACAAAAATAATTTTCAATAAACAAGCAAATATGTACCTATACTTTTTCAATAAAGAAGACGTAGGTACTGTAAAGTTATTTGAAATTGTTTAAAAAATATAAAACGGTTTCCATACTATATATGAAAATGACAAAAATTTGATGAAATATGGACAGAACTTTCTTCTACGAAAAATTTGAGATTATTTTTTTTCCAAATTTTTTTCATCATATTAACAGAGTTATGGAACAGTAAAAATACGCTTTTAAGAAATATAGATATACACGCCGTGCATAAGAATGCATTTCGTTAGTCAATTACTGAAGAGCGATGTAGAAAATAAAATTAGAAAAAATTCGGTCGTAGTTATTTGACGTATAAGAATAACATTCTCGAAAAATTTCATCAAAGTCTGACCATTTTTCAATTCCCCATGTCTTTAACAGGCGTTTTTATATGTTTTAATATCAAAACCTCTGAATGAAACATTTTTTGGAAAGTCCAATATTCATAAAAAATGAATTTATGTCCGGTACTTATTTAGATAATTGATAATTTGTAAACACATTTGAGAAATTAAGTAAACACCATAATGAAAAATAAATTGACAAAATAAATAATATTTTTTCAATTAACCGGAAGCAATTAACTTTTTTTCCCTCCCCGATCTCTTTTTTCTCCTCTTGATTTCATTTATCCGGCGTGCGAGCACGTTTCTTAAGAAACGCGATTAGGCTATGAGAAAATAGTCCAGTATGCGTGACCCAGGCACGTACCTCGGGTCTTTTCTCATTTTACTCGCGCTTTCCCTCCAGGGGATGAAATTCCCCTCACCCACCACCCTGTCATTTTTTTTCTTTCGCAATTGAGAAAAAGGCCGTTGGCTCTCAAATTGACCTCAGCCACGCGCTTCGCAATTTCTCTGGTTAAATATTGAATCTTGAAACAAACAAATAACACATTTATCAATAGCTAGCAGCTTTTTCAGTTCTTCTAGATTCGGATAATTCATTTTTGATTGTTTACGTAGTATAGCTTAAATTTCATATTTAGGTAATATCCTAAAATCAGTACTGACATGGAATACTTTTATTCGTTCATTTTTTCATTTCTTTGAGCGATCCTTTCATTAAAAACCGTCAATATCTATACATTACCCTCTGATGTGATTATCTAAACTTTCTCTTAAAAATTAAGAAAATGTCGAAACTCAAAAAACGACCTGGGGGAACCCCATTGTGACCTCCTGAAGATAAAAAAATCAATACTTATAAGAAAATCAATTTGCTATTTTTTATTTCATTAACTTTTTGCGTCTACCCAGTATATTGATACCATCTAACGATTATATCTGAACTGATAATTATCATTATTATCATTAAAATTATAATATAGGGCAGGGGGGGGGGGCAAAATGGGGTACTTAAGAAAAATTTTCGATTCCAAGCGTTTAAATATGCTGAATCTTTCGTTTTTTAATTACAATTAAAGGAAAGAAATAAAATTTTCAGCTGAAATAAAATTTTCATGAGAAAAAAAAAATTTTTTAGCGATCATAATGAGGTACCTCCAAAAAGTACGTTAAAAAAATTTTTTTTTTTCATAATTTGTTAAGTTATTATTAGCTTTGATGCCTTATTTCAAGTAATTAATTAATGATTTATTTTAATTTTTGCCCAAATGTGTTTCATTGCCAAAGAAAATGTTCTTAGCAAAAAAAACTATTCGATATTAAATTGGATCAAATTGTGAAATATTGTAAATTTTCACCAAATTTTTGGGGTTCCCCATTTTGCTCCCCCTTACCCTAATATAATTATATAATTATAATTATTATAGGAAAAATAATTTATTTTTCTCAAAAAAAAGTAAATATGGTGAATAAATATAATACGAATAATGAGCAATAATCAGTATAATTTTTTATGTACTCACTTAATGAAATTTTCGAGTAGAAGACGAAATCCTCCGAGACCGAGAAGGAGGAAGCCCCAATTAACAAAGCCTGTGAAATTGTCGAAGCCAGAACTCCACGAAAATAAACTGTCTCGTGGTCGATGACATCTGAAAAAGAAATTGAAAATACAACGTATAATTTGAAAAAAAAAATTCGAATAACAACAATAAAAATTAAAAAATTAAAGTAAATTAAATAAATTAAATTGAGAAAAAAATTGATTTGAATTTTCTGTATAACATTAGAAATTGTTCGCTTAACGTGGACAATTATAAAATGAAAAAGAAGTCTTGTTTAGTGCGTCACGACTCATTTTTCTATCGTCTACTTCACCCGAATATTTTATTTATAATACAATTAAACAATTATATACCTTAATCAAGGTTGAATAAATTTGTATGCATTTCAACTCTTTTACGTTTACTATGGTGGACCTTGCCGAAAATTGATTGCGAAAACAGCAATGCCAACATAATTTAACGTGCACCAGGTGCTTTCTATGAATGCTTCGTCCTGGCAACGTTTCTACCAGACCGTAGATCAAACATAAAAAAATTCTTAAATTCCCTTTATTATTATTCCATGTGAAAATTCATCGAAATTTATACCACGAGAAGATTGATAATAATTTTTTTCTCTCATTTTCGCTCAATTCCATGTGCAAATTTCTCGAAGACTACCATATTCGGAAACAAATTGGAATAAAAATTTTTTTTAGATTTTTTAAGCTCATAATTGTTTTTTTTTAGAATCGGTTTATAAATTTACGAAATAATTGTTTTTTTTCGACCAAATGATCGCGTTTGTGAAATGAAAAATTCGCGAATACTAAATGTAGCATGTGAGAATGGAAACGTGTAGAATTCATTCCTTAAAGTTTTCCTGTCTCCGGAGAAATCTTGCGGAAAAACACAATATGGTCGCGTGCATCAGATGAGCATGGAGTGAACTGAAAACGCCCCGATGTAGATATTCGACGAAAAAAAAAAAACCGACGGAAAAAATCTTTTTCATCAAGCGAAGCAGAAAGGCCTTCGAGAATTCGAAATCTCAGGAGTGGTTGTTCAAAAGAAAAAAAGAGCGTCGAAATTTTATCATAAAACGTCCAGAAATGTACCCGATTAAAAATACACTAACGCTTCAACGAAAAAAAAATTTGTCGAACACATTAAAATTTTACATTTTATTCCATATAATATTAATGAACATTTGTGCAAAATTTCAAAAAATTTAAAAAAATCGACTAAGGCAAGACTATATTCAGCATGTATAAGTGATACAATCCATGCCAAATATGATTTCTTATGATAAAAAATGTTTAATATTTAGCATTTTTTTCTGCTAGAAATTAAAAAATCTTCATTATGTTAAGTAGAATTGATACTCTATAGTTTTCTAACGTTTTATTGAAGAATTTTCACATTATTTGCTGTTTGAACAATTGAAAGCAAAATTATCCGACAAAATTGTTGAAATTCGGTTATTAACATTGTTTGTCTATGCCATTTGCAGAAAAAAATGGAAAAAAAAATTTGAAATGAAAATTTTTAAACATATTTGTTTTATGATTTTTAAAAAAGTGTCTATAAATGTACTTAACTAAGAACGAGTAACATACTTTTGCTAAAGATTCACACCCAAAAAATTGGAAACGCAAGAAACAGTTTATGGTAAACAGCTCAAAATGAGTGACATTTAACGAGATTCTCGACACACAAGCCGCTTCCTCTTAATTTGTCTTTCGCAATTAATGTGTGCTGAGTGCAAAAACAGGCAATGAGATTTTCAAGGTGAATGATAAGATGTTCAAAGTTTTGAAAAGTTTGTTACTGTTACCAGGATCGTTTCCTATTTACAGATCTGTCTCCCAGAGTAGAAGAAACTGCAGTAACATGAACGGGTAAATTCAAAAAGTAGAAGAGCACAAAGGACTGAGGAAAGGATTTTGGCTCGACGCCTTGAGGGCTGTAGGAACGTTGATGACGGTTTTCTTCGTATACACAGAAGGATGAGACGCGAGAAGTTTCATTCATCCAAAAAGACGATATTCCGAAGGTGTATTGGAAACGTCACGAGATGAAAAACTAAGAAAAAAACTGTGTGCAAAAATCGAAGTTGACGTAAATGAATTCACGGATTCTACAATTTCGACAATTTGAATCCAAATTTCTTTTTGATCAAAACTGCGTCTAAAGATATGGTACGATAACGATAGCAGCAATCCTTTAACTAGATTTCGACGATTACGAAATTTAAGAAAAACTGTTCAAGGAGGTTGGTTAGCGAGATCAATGTGGTAAGAATTGAATAAAAATTGTTGATAATATTTTTCAACCTGAAATATGACTATATGAATTTTTTCAGATTTTTTATCTATGTAGTTCCCAAGTTATTCATTGTTAAAAACGGACTCTTATACATAGAGCGTATACACTGTATACGTAAACGCTATGCTTATACACGTAAATTTCAAAGTTGAATTACTCAAAAACCTGGCAGGAGAAAAATCTGAAAAAAATTTGTTGTTCATAGTCGATCCTGAAGAACATGCTCACCAACTCTTATAAAATTCTTACCTTTTTTTCAATTTCCTATGATTTCAACATTGAGAATGGCTGACTGGGTGTCCAACGTCCTTAAGGGTCTATCATTAAAGTAGTTTTCCATCATGAAGTAATTTTTGCAAATGATTTTTACGTTACGTAATCATTAATTTTATATACACATCATACATACATACAAATATATCATCAGAAAATTAGAAATTAAAAAACGTATTGATGAGACATCTTAAAATTACTCCATGATAAATCATCATTTAAAAGTTACTTAAGTTTTATCTCGATTATACCTCTTTTGTGCCCGCGAGCTTGTCCCTAGTACAATAAAAACACTATCTATCATCAATATAATATGACGTCATAACGTTCGTGCATGCATAGAAATTTGAATTTCCCGCGTTGCGCATGCGCCGTTGAAAAAAGTGGTTAAGGACACCCCCTCGGTATCTACTTACACTCCGTCCTTTCCAAGGTGGTTTATGTTATAATATTTCTTTTCTTTGAATAAAAAAATTTTTTTCGGGCGAAAAATTTTCTTTTTTTGTGATGCGACGGTTGCTTAGGAAGCGTGTCGGACTTCAAGTTTTTATGGTCTTCGCAGGTTAAATCTTGTTATTGAAAAATACTTTGCGAGACACAACAATAACATACATATATTGAATATACATATTTGAATATATTAAAAAAAATAATAATCCTAACAGAAAAATGAGAGCTAATTTTTGACAGTTTATTATGAAAAAGTCACTTTGTCAGGGATGCTGTGTCGTTCACAATCCTCTCAAATAAAATAATACAAAATAAAAATTCTTGATGAATAAACGAAAAATCGTCTTGAAAACCATAAAAAATAAGATTGAAACGAAAAGTACCTCTGTGAAAAATCTTCTGAAAAATTCTTGATGAATAAACGAAAAATCGTCTTGAAAACCATAAAAAATAAGATTGAAACGAAAAGTACCTCTGTGAAAAATCTTCTGAACATTGTGACATATCGTCATGAACTGAGTGAAATTCGATGACCGAAACGAGTGTCAGCAATTCGTTCTGGATTACTCATACATATTACATAACAGCGACGGTGAAAAGGGGCGGTGAGGGATGAGAGGCAGGAAGGGGAGTAGCATGAATATTGAGTGAAAGGGGACGGGAAACCCTTTAATTCCGTTGGTCTTGTTTACACGAATACTCTCGTTCTCGTAATTGCTCGGATGGTACTCTCTGATGTTTCAGCTTCATTCCATATTCCATCTCTCGAACATCCATACACATTTTATCCACACATTAATACAAGTATGTTGATCCTTTAATTTTTTTTTTCTATTTGCTTGTATTATTTCATGTATTTAATCATTCGCCCATCTACTTGTTTACATATTTACACTCAATTATCAACTTATTTATTTGATCTTCCATTTTTTTACCATTTTTTATTATTTTTCCGGAAATAATTTATTTATTCGCTGTGCCTATTTAATCGATTATTTTCTTAAAGGTTTATTACATTTTTTGTACATTTTTAAGCAACATGACTCCACGTTTGGTGAAGAGGGAATATTTATAGAGGACAAATAATTCAAACGATTTGTTTGTCGCGAAAAAGATGAGAGGCTCGGGGTGAAGGGAGGTACTGAAGAAGAAGAATAAAGAGAGACGAGGATAAAATTCATGGAACATTGACCGGACGTGTATACCTTGGGATGAAAGGTAAGCCGAGTTAATGATCGATATCGCGGAAAGCGGCGGTTAAATATATTCGGGACATGACCGCAGATCCGGGACGGCCTTGGCAGTCGTCCAAGTTAAGCGGCCGCGTTTGAAACGTCCGAAAACTTGTCGGAGGAACGAGAGCTCAGCGATTTCCTTGCACTCGACGGCAAACCAGGTGAATTGACTTACTCAAAGAGATCGGTCAATGACTATAGTTACATCTGCGGTGAATCTCAAAAAATGATCCATCAATTTGAGTCTATCTCGCGATCGACGTACTCGATTGATTGAAACTAATAAAGAACTATCATGACTGAACGAATCAGTTTTATTAATATAGAATGTTGATTAGACATGAATAATAATTATAATAATTGTGGTTTTCTATTGAATCTGCACCGCTACACTAGTTCGGTTTTCTATCACCAGATATCGTAGGGTCGCATGTCAGATCTTAACCCTAATCACTTACACATGCCAAATTGATCCCAATGTCAACTTTAAAGATTTGAATTTGAATAAAATCGCGCTAAGCTTCTAGAAGTTTTCACAAGTCCGAAAATGAAATTTACATCTTAAAACTGCAAGCTTTCCATTTTCCATGTACTAAACATGGACTCAGACTTTTTTGGACTCAAAATCGTATATACAATTAATTCCAGAGCGTTTCAAAATCATCTGGGTTCAATATGACCCTGTGTAAGGATTACGCAACTTTTCAGAAGTGTGAGTGATTATAGGGTTAATAAAAATAGCTGTATACATATGTGCATGATTCCGAACATGTCCAAAGCACTTATGGGGGTCCTCGAAAAAAACCTTTGAGCTGGTTCAGTCACGAAACCATGTCCGTAGGAAAATTTTGAAAGTTTTATACAGTGCAAATGAGTAATCAACTGGTACGAATACCAAATTTCAAAGTGTGTTCATTTTCATGATATTCGAATTAAGCTTATTTGAGTATAAAGAAAAATACACAGGAGTATAGGTACTACGTGTAATAAGTCGTGTAAATCGCCATACAGCAAGTGAACGCTATATATCTACGATATTTATGACAAACTACAGAATCAAAATAAAGTATATAAAGAAGGTCTAGGCAATATTTCATGATGTATTGTCTTATTTACTCATTACTTATTACTTTTACGGTAATGAAGATGTATTGCACGTTAAAGATTAAGACCGGAGAAATATTTTTTTACGATGATTATGAAATAAATATATGTTTCGTTAGAAAAAATTTACAAATCAGTAAAGAAACCAAACAAAAGTAATACGGACATGTATTTTGTAGGTACTTCATTTGGAAATTTTGTGATTCATGCAAATCCGTGAATTTAAGTAACAACATAGGGGAGGGTGGCCCAAAGCGGGTATGTCGCCCAAAGCGGGTAGGCCGTAGGCCTTCGTACGCTGCCGCATAGTGCGCTGGCGCTAAACTCGATATGTGTCGTAAGTACTCGAACGGTCCCGAGTTTCATCCAGTCCCAACGGTCCACCGGCGTAGCAACATGGCGTAACGAGACGCAAAATAAAATAATCGGGGCATTCGTTAAAAAAACTGAAAGTACGGAATTCTTGACTAGTCGAAAACCAGCTTATTATTTTTATTGCCAATATTAGTACATTATTTTGATGATATTCACCTATGAAATACCATGGTAGTTCCAGATTTTTTTATTTTTTTGTTTGAGGTTATGATTTTTTGAGTAAAAATGTACTTTCGGGCAAAGCGGGTAGGGCAAAGCGGGTATCTGCCAGGTAGATGCCCGCTTTGCCTGGATTCAGAAACTCGGTAGTCTCGGGACAAAAGTACATGTCGCGCGACTCCGACCGCGTCTATAATCCCGAAGTGAGAGTTTCTTATGCTTTCTCCCCATCTATTTCGATGTTCTTTCAGACCTTCAATAAGGCTGATAAAATAAGTGGAAAATTGTTCTACGAAGGTTATTTTTAATCATAATTTTAAGTTTAATTAATGTTTCAACAATAATTTTCAAGAACATTAATTTGTACGCAGATTTGTAAAGTTTATTGTACTTACCCGCTTTAGGCCCCCCTGTAGGGCAAAGCGGTTTTTCACACATTTTTAATTTTTGATAATGAACAATTATTATGAATAAAATCATACAATACAAATTGTTTATTTTGAAGTTTAAGATCCCTCCTAAGAAATAAACCGATTGTATTGATGATAAAAGCCCAAAAACTATTATTTTTGGATATTCGTCGTTAACATACCCGCTTTGGGCCACCCTCCCCTACATCTCAACTCAGATTTGCCGGTCACAACAGCAGTGAGAAAAATTGGGTAAAAATAATTTTAAAACAATTTTTACGAACATGATAAAAAAAGGAAAGTTAGTACAGAACATAAAAAAACATGATCTGATGCATAATTTTGGAGAAAAAAATAGTGCGAGAAAATCATACACTTAATTGTTTGAGAAAAATTTCAAGTTTGTAAAATGGCAACGTGAAAATTTTGTGAAATAACTCACACCATATTTACTTGTGCTAAAAAAGGCTTAGGCCCATGTTTACATTCCAGCAAATGAATTACCCCAGAAAACAAATGATTTTGGAACTCAAGTTTAACGATGAAAAACTTTTACGTTGGGAATATAAATCCCTTGATAGGGAAAATAAAATATTCAAGATGAAAAAGAGTAAAGAGGGAAATGATGTAAGTGAAGTAGAGAAGGAACAAAACCGAAATTTCGGTAAACAAGAAACTGTGTTTGAACATGATTTCCCATCTTGGTTCTCGAGCTGCGAGTTGTTGCGTCTGCTCTATTAATTACCCTGGATACGTCATAAATTTTGAACGATAACGGTATGCGAAATACCCGTTAGCGTACACGAACGGCGCCGTTTTAACCGCGAAGGAAATATTCCGGAAATTCTCGTGTATCACCCTAAGCGCCGACACTTCCCACTCTCATTTGTTTTCCGACTCTTTTTTTCGTCAACTTCCTCCTCGCACGAAGTTTGACACCCCGCTTGTCATTTCTCCGGGCTATCAGTACTTCGCATGTTATCGCTCGAGGAATGGATTTAAATTCAAATTCAATATTCATTACAGGATGTTCTTCAAGAACTTTTAGAAATTAGAAATTTAGTTTTGGGAGTCGAAAAGAAGAAGCGTCCTTTATTCTGAAGAATAAAGAACATTGCAATAAAATTACTCATGTAACAATCCGTATACCATCAGATAAAACAAATTATTTAAGTGGTCAGTAAAGTCTTGAATACGAAAGTATATGTCCAAATGCTGAGCTACAAAAATTTTAAAAATAAAAAAAAAATTTCCCATGTTATTTATATGGGAAATGAAAAATTATAAACAGGCACCTCTAAATATTAATATCAAAAGTTGCGCTTTTAAGAGGCTTCTTTTTTCATCATCCAACAAGTGTTTAGCCTGTTTTTTAGTTGAAAAAAAAAGTTGCCTAAAAATGGCACATCCTAATGTACATTTTGCCTAAAAAGTCACATTTTATACGATGACATTTCTCATATGAACTTTTTGGAACATCTAAAAAAGTCACATTATTTATACTATTAAGGGAAGTAATTGTGGCTGAACGCAAGTAAATTTCTACATCGACTTCGTATGTCAAGTCCATTTCTGGACCCGTCACGCTGTCCGCAAACGTGTACGTCTCACTTCCCATCTCTCTCTGTCACCCTCGGGTCGACAACCGGCCGTTTTACCATCATTTCCATAGGCCAGGGGCAGGGAGAAAGACGTCTAATATCGCGGTTTCAGTGACGACCGTTCCTCTTCTCGAATACCAATCCTCCCTCGTGCAACCCCCTCCCCTATATTTTCATCATTTCCCACCAACGACTCGAAACAGCATCGCAACCCACCGAATGCAAACGCATCATCGAGATACTCTCGAATATGCATGAGTTGCGGAATTCTACGTGCTACATTGCTCGGAAATGTCATATATTTTCGAGCCACCTATATATGGGCCTTTTGATATCAAATGAGCGATAAGCCGCGCGTAATTGGTCAAAAACGCTTTTCAATTAACTTTGCATTCCTTTCTCATTTTTTTATCTTTTTATGCTCTATTTTTAAATACTAGACGATGGATACGCGAAGAAAAAAGTTTGATTGGGCCCATTTTTCGCAACGATTTAACGAAAAAAAATTTCAAATCATATGACGGGTAATAAACGAAATCAATCTTTATACATGAAAATATGACAACAAAGAAGATACTTGTGGATATTCGCAGTGATCTTGGTGATTTTTATCTTCTCTTCTTTTTTCTTTTCCATATTCTTTCACTTTTTTGGCTTTCTTTCGCTCGATTAATTTTTTATTTTCTTTATTTCAATGTTTTTTTATTTATTTCTCGCACGATAAATTTATTATAATCGTTTCTTTCTTCTTTTCGTTGTATTTTTCACTTTTTTGATTTTTTTTCTTTCTCTCACACGATTTGAATGACCAATTTTTGACATTTGTCAAAATTCGAGCCAATTTCAGATATGACAAAAAATGAAGTTGGTCAAACGAAAGAATTCGCGCCATCGCGAACCAATAAGATTTTTGGAAAAGCGATGACAGAACGACCAAGTTCACGTATCTTCCATCAACTTTATATGATTGGAATTTTTTATTCATGTTATTCCATAATATTTTATTTTAAGGTGTTTCGGTACAGAAGCGACTATGATCAGAATGTGATAAAATTTTGTGAGGATGTTCTTTAACATAATTTTCATCTACATAGTTTTCAAGTTATCGAAAGAGAAAATTGTCGTTTTTCTATGGATATAGTTATAGACTCCATGCATAAGAACGGAAATGTTTTCTTCAATAACTCAATATCTACGTAGACGAATATTTTTTGGAAATTTATATCCGTTTATTTAATAATAACGAACATTGTTTCCATTTTTTTATTCAATTCTGACCATTTTTCGATTCCCCATCTATTTTACATGTTAATTTCTTGAGTTTTGTGACAACTGTACCGAAACCCCTTGAGGGGGAAGGGTAGATGTAGGGCAGATGTAGAGACGAGACCACGATTTTTCAGTGATTCCCATGAATTTTTTCGCTCAAGTAAGGATTTAATTAATAATAATGTTGAAAACATTTTTTACACATGTTCATGTGTTATGTTTCAGTTTTGTTGGAGTATATCGACAGAAAATATGGACGTTTCACCTATTCAAGGCGACAATCAGACATAGCTCTGCCAGATATAGCATTTTGAAGGCTGCAATTTTAATCGGCAATCAATACAAAATTTTAAATTTACTTTACCGATAAGTGTTTTTATTTTATCAGCACCAAATTGGAGTTACGAAAATAGAACCATCTCGAGTATATTCGAAGCTCTATTGATTTCAAATATAAACTGTGATGGCTTCAAGAATTTACGCAAATACCCACGTGTAAAGCGCCGAATTTCCGGATCTGAAAATCTACTTCATGTCTGGAAAAAAAATTCTCTAACGAACCGTACGTAACGTAGAATTGTTCATCGCTCGTTGCCTATCGAAACTTGTAGATAAAAATGATTTTCTACTCTGTATCTATCAAAAAATGTTCAACCGGTCATACATATCGCGATAAATGTTTAGAAAATGGTATCGTACTAAAAATCGCTGAACTTGAAATATATTAAAGAGGCATTCCTGTTGATAAATTCCATACGATAAATTGAATTGTTGTTTTTTTGTACGTTAAAATTCGTTTATGAAGGGTTTCGTTTCCTTTATATGAATGTTCGAATTTTTCAAATATTTCGTTATTTTTCATGATCATTTATTTTTCGATCGCGTTATGTTTTAATTATTCGTTTAAAGTATATTTTTTAGCACTACTTGAAAAAAACGGTTTTTTTCCAGCATATAGAAAAGAACCAGGATTCTCTTTTCTCTGCTTCTCGTCAGCGCACGATTTCTCCGTAACGAAAGAACATTGTATTTGCTCACGTGGCGAGTGTTTGCCGAAAACCCCCCTTCATTTCATAGACTTCGCAATTAGACGAGAGAGAGGGAGAAGGAGGCGAACTATTTTTTCCTTTCCACGTAACATTTCGAGAAGAAAAAAGCAGAAGGAAATGTTGAGAAACCGGAAATGAACTTGAGAACAAAAAGATTATTCGACGAAGTTTCCAAATTTAAAAAAAAAACGTTCGGATCTAACATTTTGCTCTGAGTTTTATACTCGAAAAGTTTTGATTTTTATTATTTTCAATGGTTATATCAATAATATAAAATTTTAGAAACTAATTCAAAAAATTCTTTTCTAAAACTTTCTATTATTATACACAATATGATAAATAAAATCATACAATTTTATTCACAAGATTTTTGTATAAAATAATTTAAGCTTGTTTAATGTCATATAGAAATGTTTTTGAATTTTTAATACGGTTCACCGATAAACAATGCGAAATACTCGTTTAATATTGCGAATGTTTAATCCGCTCCCGAAATTTTACACACACGTGCACATGACATTCACAACGTTTCTGCAAATTTTCAGTGAAATTTAACAGAAACTCTGTCGATAAAATTACTTTAAAATATTTATTTAACCCCAAATAGTTATAAGAAATTACAGATAATATCCTATTCTGTTATCTCCGAAAATATTTGTTAAATTAACTTGAAAATTTTCGGTAATATTTACAAGAGATATCGTACTTGAAAAAAAAATTTTTTCAAATTCTATCCAACTTTCTGATTATTTCTAGGAGCTTAAATGAATTATTTTTTATTAAAATATTCATCTCGAATGTTAACTACCTTGAGCACAATAAATTTATTGGAATCTACAAAGGGAGAGGGAAAGCGCCGTAAAAAAAGATAAACAAAATGTTGACTCAACATTGAGTTCACTCGAAGCTGGGGCATTTTCTCGGCAGTTGGTCGAGTTGAGAGCTCTCCCGGCTCTTTCTCGCCTGTGTACACGCATTGAGTGCATTCACGATAAACCGCGATTGAGTCCGCTTTCCTCTACAGATTCCTCCACTATGTAAATTCATCAACCTCGCATTTTCAAACATTTTCTCGGTTTATTTTATCATGAACATGCAGTAAGATGACTTTAAAACACAGAATATATAATTTGGATGTTGTAAACTATATTCACGAGTATACATTTTCTCAGAAAAAAGTTTTATTTTCTTATTTTTTCACATTTATTTTTCACCGATATTCCGTTAGCCAGTTTTACCATAATTCAAAAAAAAAATAAAAAATGAGTCACGAATCCGTCGAACTCGTTGCTTTATTTCGATTTAAATTGAATTCCGAATTTTTAATCGCATTTGTATAGTTACTACCCGTTATCCGTCATTTCGTTCACGTGCTTTCCGTTGCTTGCATACAGACAAAATCATGATGAAGTCACATATTTTTTAATAATGATTTGTGTGAATTATTGATAAGAGAATGGACAAGATAATCACGTACATTTTTTGTATTTAATGTTTATTTGCAAACAGAATATTTAATCAAAGGCCAAATAAAAACAAAAAATCTACAACTATATATAATTTTTAAACATCAGAAGAATACGTATACGCAAATTTTTTATTTTTAATTCTGTGCAAAAATTTTGAATATTTTTTTATGGTCACAAAATAATTAAGTATACGTATATATTTTTTAATCAGGAAATATGTACACTTGGCATACTTTAATTTAAAAAAAATATTTTATAGATTTTAATAATACCAAAAATAAAATAATAATTATTTATCTGAACTTGTGTACATAATCTTATATCCAGACTTGAAATTGTTGACGTAAATGTAAATATGGATATGCTTTGTTATGATAAGATAATTTTAAAGAGTTCCGATAGCACCGTCATAGACGAATACGTGAAAAACACACAAGGAATTGAAAAATGATAAAATTAAGGTGAAACAATATATTCTCAACTGATAATTATTTGAATAATCATTTTTTCAACATTTTTATCGACATCCTTCTTAAGTAGTTTAACAATAAAACGAATTATTATACGCGGTGCATACTGCTGTATACGTAAAAACGTTTTTTTGTTAGTTACTTTAAATTTCAAGTACACAGTCGAACAAGAAAAATTCACAAAAAGCCATAGTTCAAGAGATAAATCGTACAGTCCACTGAAATTTTCATTCTATCATTTAATATTATATTTTAATGTTATGTTTAATTTGAAATAAAATTAAAAACAAAAAAAATAAAAGTATCAAAAAAATTCATTTCACACGCAATACCATCGGCATCTGTCTTCTATCAATTTAGTCACAGATAATTAATTAAAAAAACAGTCAGTGAATACAAAGAAGAAAATTTTGAATAAAAGTCAACATTCTCATATTTCCTGAAGGAGAAAAAAGCTTTACGTCCGAAAACCGGTTATGTTATTTATACAACCAAATTTCAACAAATTGTTGTCACCATAATTTTACTGCTGAAATACTTTAAATACAGAATTTAATTTATTCATAAAAATAAATTTAATTTGAAGTTTTCATCGATGTAGCAAATTCATATAGTAATTAAATGAATCAGCACGTCTAGCTCAAAAAAATATATATCAAAGTACAGTACAGGAAAAAAATATCTAAACCCGTATTGAATTAAAAAAGTACTATACATTCGCGAATTATTTTAAAACATAAGATTTACAAAATACATCTAAAAAATGGTACCTATATTAACATTAGTCGATAATTCATATTCTGCATCATTCACACGTATTACTGCAGTCGGTACAAGCAGGCGACGAGATTTTTTCTCGTGTGGACCTTGACTCTTGTTATCACAGCTAACAATTTTCAGCACGTTTTAACTGACAAATAATCGAAGAAAAAAAAATTCTATTGATCTGTAAAAAAATGTTATTTAAAACTTACGGCTTGTCCGGTTGGGACTTTCGTACCATCATGTCAGCACGTTGTATCTCCTCGGCCCTCGTGACGCTCTTGGTCCGACGAAGCCTAACGCGATTTTCATTTGTTTCGTTTTCCCGCATTTTTGGCACGACCCGAAATGATTCGAAACTTTTGTATTTTCAGTGAGCTCGATCGCGAGCCTGTGAAAAAATTTACAACCTAAACTGTTTACTATACCTAAAACAGGTTATGTTCAAAGATCGAAGTCTGAACTACCGAGTCCCGGGGCGACTGACGCGAGAAACTCGCTCCTGAACCGCTGGACTCGGCGAATCGAGGAGACGGAGATAAAGCGTTTGACGAGCGCTCACGGTGGTTTTAACGCGGGAATTTTATTATCTTTTGAATCTCCACGTTTGTGGTTTCAAGCTCGTTTTTGAAAATCAGCTGGTAATGTGACTTTCAAAGGTTTTTTTACTCAAACTCAATTCCCTTTTTTCATGCCAGATTTAAACAGTTGGTATTTTTGCATCGATTAATGCAAATTTAGATCGAAGCTTTTCTAACCTTTCGACTTCAGGTTCTTCCAGTCAAGTACTGAGGTAAACATTTTGTGCGCCCTATTGAATTGAAAATTGTGTTTTCATTATTATTAAATTTTTATTGTAATTAATCTTTGTTTATTTATAGGATTCAGGAACACTAAACTCGATTGTATTTTCTACATAAAAAAATTTCTGAAAATTCGTTCTGTAATAACTGTTCTGCTAATGATAATATAATTCTGATATAATAACTTGCCTTAACGTCTTAAATATTCGTTATCAATTTTGATGTGTCAAGTATGACCGTACATTAAGATTTCAACAGATTATAAATATTCTCGATTTGTACAAAAATAGTAGATCATTAATATTCATTCTTCATTGTTAATCAATGACCTCAGTATATCTGTGAATTATACTTAAAAAATTTTTGATTAAAAGTAGCTCAATGTATAACCAAACTAGGACATGAATATTAAATAAAAATCAATCAAAAATGTATTTTGAAATACGCGAAGGGAATTCTTAAAATGGAAAAGAGAGCACATAATTAAAATCGACTACACTGCAGAGGTACATGATATAAATAAGAAGAAAGAACGAAATACCGTTTGTGTGAGTCTTAATTGGGAAGCTAATCAGGTATAAAGTCCCAATTAAAAATAGAAATGACAGAAAACAATCAAAGATTCATTTACCTCGTGAATAAATAATAACATCGAGATAGTGAATCATTTATCGTTAGGCTAATTAGACATTCAATTAACGTAAAATTCATTCTAATTGAATACATCAAAAGCAGAAGTATGTAAAGCGAATCAGCTAACAAATCAATGAATTTCATTCACCGATTTCGAATTTATTGGTCTGTCAATTGATATTGTGATCAAATTTATTTACTTCCTTCATTTTCCTATTACTAAATCTATTCTTCATTTATTTATTTATGAATTATTTGTAAGAAATAATCAATGACATTTTAGTTTTTGAAATTTCCATTTACAGCTCGCAAAAAACTAAAAAATTAACTAACACGACAGCCTTGCTTTGAATTAATAAATATCAAAAATGGAACCACAATTAATCGATAAATTTTAATTAAGGGTCACCGGAGTAAGCGCACAAATAACAAGCCTTTAGAAATTATATTAAAAAACTGGTAAAAGGCTTCAACCGAACCTCTCGGTTATCGTATCCGCTAAATTTTTAATAAAGACAGTAATAACACTATTTTTTAATAATAAGAAGAATTAATAAATTTACTCATAAAATTACTCTTTCATAAAAAAACAATATAATCCTTTTTTTCTTTAAAAATTGTATATTTTCAAGTAGAATAGTTTAATATGTTCTGATATAGAACACTTAAATATCACCTGAAACCAATTATGCTGGATTTGATGATGTCTATCAATGCCATAGACGCATCGTAGGTTTTTTTCTGTGCTTCGCTCCCATGGCGTATAACAGATCCGGAAAATCCAGATAACGAATGTCGAAATCGATCCCATAACTCACATACGATGCGTTATTCGATATGAGTTTATACATTTCTAACGCAATGAATTCGTTAAATTCTTTTTTCATTTTATAAAAACCTTCGAATTTTAATTGAATTATTGTGAAATAATGCTGCATATGTCTCTCAACACTATTCCAATTCTGCTTTCTACTTTATAACTTTTAAACGTTTAAAACATTTTTATTATGAATTTCCGATATTTTTTAAAATTTCGATTAAGAATATTACATTGTGATTAGTCTTGTTATTACATTTTTCTATATATTTATTAATTTCTTTATATGCTCAAATTCAAGACATTCAGCATTTTCTCAATTTTCGCATTTTTACCTGCATGCCATATATTGTTATTAAAATTTGATCATCGAGCATTTGAAATTAATTTTTCCCAGAAATACAATGATAAAAAAGAAAAAGAACCAACAAAATCCGTGATAAAGATACATTTCTCGACGAGTATCAGTAAATTAAGAACACAAATCAGTTCTTATCTTGTATTAATGAGCAAGTCTTCTGTCATGTTCCGAAATTGCTGCCAGAAGTGAAAATTTCGTTCATCACAAAGCATTAGCTGACAGTGCCAGCAGCTGATTTTGTAGTTTTTACTCTTCACTTTCTGCAGACTATAAAATTAGGTTACTGTTTAATCTATCCAATTATCCAAAAAAGCGGAAAAAATTAGGAAGCTCTGCAATAACAATTGATAGAATTTTAACATATAAAAATATTTTTATTTCAAGTAGCATTTTATCATATCTTCATATAAATATTCTCCATGTAAAAAGATAAATATAAGAAACACGATTAACAAATATTGCTGTTTGCTTTCTTCCTTCTGTGCATTTTAACATTTTCTTAAATAAATGATTTTTCATAATATCAAAGATGTAGATTGTAATCATCTGCGACAAAGCGATAGTCGTATGATCTGATAAACAGCCTCAATAAAATTAGGTTAGCTTATTTTGTATGCGGAGAAGAGCTCGAATTCTTTTCAGATACTCTTGCCTCTAGAGAGATTACTTTACTATAACTATTTTCCTTGAAGATGCATCGTACAGCCCACATAAGTGAGTTTCTCATATTGAATCGTTGAGAAAAAGGTTTATAAAAAAAATTTGGATTGTTTTTCATGTCATCCCTATCCCTACTAATATTATAAATGTGAGTGTCTGTTACGCTTTCACGCGAAAACTACTGAACCGATCATCATGAAATTTTTTACACATGTCCTCAAAGGTATTGGGAAGAATATAAGATACTTTTTATTAAAAAAAAAAATACGTAAAAAAATATTTTACGAATTTTTACATTTTTACGAATAGGGTTAAAAATGTATTTTGTATATACACATTCTCATGTGCACATGTATGTGGCATCCTCATGAGTATGTGGCAGGACATAGTCATGAGAATCTGCCGGGTCAGCTAGTTAGTAATAAAAATGAATAATTCCCTGTCGCTATACTAACAATTTTTATATAGTTTTTTATTTAAAGAATACACAAAGTGAACATTTCAGGCACGAACAATTGTTTATGTGTCGAACATGGTCAAAAATTACAAATAAAATCTCATATTTTGAACAAATTTGTTAGACAATTTAAGAATTTTTCCATAAAAGACAGCGTCAAATGGAATATCTCTTGATCCGTAATTTTCAAATTTGATCCGTGATTCATTTTCAAATTTGGTTTGGAGCCTCTTTAATGACATTATGAAACGATGGACCTAAGTTGTCTTCTACGAGTTTTCAAGAAGCAACGTTTGCACCTAATGACTCACTAAAGTTTGCGCTTTAATCAGTGTTGCAAGTAATGCACTTCTGCTACTATTTCGCACTCCATTAGCATAATTTAGCACCACATGGGATCATTCGGGTGTTTTTGTTTCGGATATAACTTTTTTACATTTTTATTAAAAAACATCGATTCAAAATATACAAAGATAAGAGGCACGATGAACTGGACGCGTATATAGATGAAGACCTGGGTTACTCCTCAGAGAATGTGTCCTACTCTTTAGGATACCAACTACTGACCGTCAGGGTAACCTACAATATTATATTCAAATCATTGTAGGTTATGCATCATTTGTTAATTGCTTCGGTCACCTGATCCTATAGAGAAATTATCTAAGTTGCCACTTAGAAGAGAATCTACAAGATCATCCATTACAATACAAATTACATCATTCAATAGATAACTTAGGTTATTATTTAGAATATTATGATTAAATCATTTGAGATTATGCATCATTTTTAAATTGCTTCGGTCATCTGATCCTGTAGACAGCCGATCTAAGTTGCCACTTCGAAGAGAATCTACTAGATCATCAATTACAATACGAATTACATCATTTAACAGATAACTTTGGTTATTACTTAGAATATTATGATTAAATTATTTGAGATTATGCATCAATTTTAAATTGCTTCGGTCACTTCATTCTGTAGAAGGACAATCTAGGTTACCACTTAGGAGAGAATCTACGTAAATCTATGTAATTAGTATTGAAGTCATCACTTCAATACTAATTACATCACTTAATGGATAACTTTGGTTATTACTTGGAATACAACCCAAAATACGACCCGCTACTCAGGATTTGAAACAAAACTTGGTTGGCAACATCAGTGATATCATTGAAGCATTTCATTCTTACCCCACATAGACTTCAAGAAATGGCCTAAATACGGTGGTGGTGGCGGTGGACTCTTTTTGACTGGATATAACTTTTCCCCAGCTTTGATCGGTGGATTGTCTCCAAAATAATATGGCATTGGCATCTCGTTGTAAGCAGATGGATCAAAAGGTTCTTGGCGTGGGACTGGTTTCTCCGTTTGTTCTATCCTGTTCGGTGATGATTCCATTGGTGGTGCAGGTCGAGGTGGTGATAGAGGTGAAAATTGAGGTGGAAATTGAGGAGGAGGTAGGGAATACGGCGACATACCAAACAATGGCGGGTAGAAAGGAAGTTTCGGTATCTTCATTTCAGGTTGTACCTGTGCTGCTTTGGATTGCATAGTCTCAAAAGGAAAAATTAATGATTCCAAAGGAAGTCCTTTCTTTCTCTTCTGTACATTAGCCACTGATATCTCCTTCATGCACTGCCGCAATTCTACTAATCCGATAAGGATACTCAGTGCCGTAAGCTTATTGCCAATTGTAAATCCTGAATGAAAATGAACGATTTATTAAAAATCGATATTACACAACAATTCTAAGTAACAATTTGACAAAATATTTTATGGAAAATTTGTTTAAATATTTACCAGGATTTTCAAATTGCGCTGATTCTACTGTAGATATTTTAATGAATACAAACATAATAAATACTACTATTAGATTCTTCATTTTTGGAAATAGTACGGTGTACGACTGACTTCATTGTAGTCTTACAATCACTTATATATGACTCCAACCATCACTTGATATACGAAGTTTTATGAATTTTTATCAGATTATTGAAATCAGATAGTCAAAAAAATAAACATTTTTATTTTTTTCGTCTCCGAGACGTGACCAAAGGCGGGGATCGACCGACACTTTAGTGATAATTTCAGAACTGATACTTGGTACGATAATTGTCTTTAAATTTGACCCCAAAATTCTCGATTTTTTAATTTTGACTTGTATGGTGGTTAAGCTGTTCCATAAGGTTTTTTGTGTGCATATATTGCATGGATTTATTAATTAAATTAATTGATCTAAATTAATCAAATTTAAATGTTCAGCAAAGACAAGCAATACAATCACACTAAAGTGAATTCGTCACATCTCGTGACAAATGCAACAATTACATGCCAGTTGGCATTTGATCTCTACATATGTAGAGATCATGTAGAGATCTGCACATGTAGAGATCATGTAGAGATCTGCACATGTAGAGATCATGTAGAGATCTGCACATGTATCACACTTATTTCAATAGTTTTTTGGAAATTCCATTTGAGACAATTTTCCGTTGTATACAATTTTTTATTTTTTTGATAATTTTATTAATATTTTTTGTTAAAATTCATAACAAAGATTTCACAATTATTAGCAATGAAATTAAAGCGCACAAAACTACGATTGTAAAACATGTTTCCGAATAATCATTGAAAACAAAATTTCTATCATACAAATTCTTGTCTTTTTCTTTTGTTTAATTCTTCATTTACGTTATTAAATCTGTTCATTTGTACATGCAGCACTTTATTCTTTTATTAATTCTTCTTTCCGCTTTTTTTTCTCTCATGATTGTCGCTTTATCATACGTCGCTGAAAATCTCGTAAGTCGTGAAGGGCTAGAGAACGCGCTCGAGAGGAATGAATAGAGGCGGAGAAACGATCGGCAAACTCTGAAAGTCTCGTGTAACGGTCGAGAGTCACGCACCGGTCAACGCTTCCGAAACTTTTGCAATATTGGTCCGTCGTCGTTCTCTTGAGGGAAGAAGATAGCACGGTGAATGAAGAAGCATCTTCGACGAGAACAAGCTTTCGATAGAAAAGAAAAAAAAATTGTCGCGAGAGACAGCAAAGTCCTTCGCAACTTTTATCTGTTCTTTTTATCTTCCCTTTTTCCCTTTTCTTGAAGGATTATTTCTCTCTGCACGGATCTCAACCCCATTTCAAATGATTGTCGAAGTTGCAGAAACGAATTTTTTTTTTTTGATCACGAATTTAAAATGCTTTAATAGCTTATCATGTAAAAAGACAGAGAAACGAGTGCGCAAATATTTGCCTCGAATGGTTTTTGATCGATATTTTCAGGGTATCTAAATATTACAGCAATATGAATATCCTCCGAATTTAAAATCTTTCTCTGCAATCAATTTTGATTTCCTCCGTGTATTCAATTTTTAATATTAACATTATAGATTCAGGCTCGAACTAATATCACATAAATATTATTGAAATAAATTTCCCGTTGATGAAATTGGGGTAGCGAAATAAATTTTAAATGCGAAGTAAAGATTTTTTTGCATCGATAATAATAAAAAAATCAGTAAAAAGAGATTAGATGTCTAAAAAATGAGACTAAAAATTTTCGAAAAGAGTTAATGATAAAGAAGAAAGAGAGAAAGGAGAATAGTTCGGTCCAGTCGTTATCACCCTCGTAATGTTCCACATACCGCAAGAAATCCCATTCCGCGGTGGACAATAAAAAATGTTGACGTGTGTAAAAATATTCACGCGTGAATGTGCGGTATGTAAGCTTTCGCCTTTTCGTCGTTTCACCAGCTTTCCTTATCTCCGGTCCGAAGAGCCGTAGAAAAAAGGAACAGGAATGACTTTTGCGACTACATAAATTTAATTCTTCTTACTCGACAATTTTCAGGATTTTTACGTCCGGAATTTCGCCGGGACTTGTCAGAACAACGTAAAGAACAATTTTACATGTAAAAAAAAATATTAAAAAATAATTATAATCACGTCGTAACTTTGAAAATATATTCTTGAATACTTGATTCACCGATCTCATTGTCAGAAAAAAAATGATTTTTTCGACCTGGCAAATTGTAACATCCTCATTCACATGATCCAAGTTTCCTTTACGTACATAGCATTTATATTTTAATCACATATCGTATCTAAGTATAGCTAACAGTGCAATTTGCAACATTAATAAGACCTCAACCACACGCTTCACGTAGCCAGGAGCCATAAGCTTAAAAAGTGAAGTTGCTGTGGGAAAGCGCTTTCAAATTTGATATAATGCAACGTGTGTCGAGGTTAGTTCGAAAATAAGTTCGAAACAACTGTCAATAGATAGGACACCGTTTTCAAGTTGCATATCCGCTTATCTTTTATTACCTGAATATTTTCTGATTTTGCTTTTATCATGGCCAACCGATTCTCGTAAGCTAATAATTCATTGAATTTTCATTGGAAAAAAAGTGAAAAACGAAAGAAAAAGAATAGCAAGTTGTATAAAGAACGAGAAAAAACAAAAACCAAGGAAAAAGCGAGGAAGACGGCAGAATGAAGAAAAAGTAAAACGAAGGTTGGTGTGTATAAAATATGATTACCTCCGATTATACATATTTTTATTTTTTTTTATATTATATTAGTTTCAACTTTCTAAAATGAAAACTCGACAATTTCTAATCATTTTTTTAAAATACATTTGTTCCGCCACATACGAGCACCACCGTTTGTATCCGTTTCGAAATAAGAAAATGAAGAAAGATCTAGTTCAATTTTTTTGCTCTTGATTACCTCTATCAAATATCTTGTGCAGTCAGAGACAAAGACCGCCGAAACTTTTGAATCCATTTTTCACGTTTTTGTCAAAAAAAGTAACAAAAATACGTTTCGCGGCAATAATACGAAAAACTGTCAAGAAAGGAAATTTTTTACATGGTCCTCGAGTATCGACAGATTTTCCGATGTTATCTATAATAATGATAATGATGATGTAACTTGAAAAAACAACAGTAAACATCAGTTAACGGTTTTTTACTTTTTTAATAATAAAGAATTGAATGATAAAAATCACTGATATAAAAGAAATCATCATTCGACAAGTTTCCTTCAATCACATTAAAAGACAATAGAGGGAATCCGTGCAAATGATGCTTATATATAAATTCGAATGTGCACGAGGATTCGTCCTGTATACAGTACGTATTAGTAAAACGCTCGAGCACCGTTATTTTAATCCACGAAGCGAGAAACTGGTTCGAGAAAAGCTGGAACGGGCAAAGGCACGTGGAATTAATTTAGATTTTCCAGAAAAGCGAGTGAGAAGAGGAGTATGCAATTGTGGAGAAAAGCTCGGTATATGTATAGAGGTCTATATTTAAATATGTAAGGGCATATACGTATGCAAATACATATGTAGACGTGAATGCTTATATTTATCTATGTACGTGTGTATGCTTATGTGGATATATTTATATCATATATACATATCCATGTGTATATACATACATTGGGTATGTGTATATAAAGTATGGTTGTCCCGCCCGGTAACGTGGAGATAGATAGCATGCTATATAATTTCACGCAGTCCTCGTCGTTCGGTGTGACGGATGTATGGGATATTCAACGTAAAATTATATTAATGTTCGTCCTCGTGCAACAGAAACTTCTAAGCAGACAATTTTTTTCAAATTCTTGCTAATTGGAAGTAGTAATTTACGTAACTAGGGAGGACAGTAGATAATTGTGGCCTGTGTGCTTGCCATCCAAGTGGAAGGCAAATGATGTACCGACAGAGCAGACCGAAGTCACTTTCTTTTAATAGTTGTCCAGTATTTGTCGATTTTCAATATTTTTGCACAGACCCTTCGGATTTAGCAATCTGACAAGTTAATAACTGTTTTAGCGGGAAAGGAGAAGTACCTAATTATTTTGTCCGAATGAGATTTTTCGAATATTCAGATAAGTGAAGAGTCTTTTTGTTTAAGGGGGTTCTGCTATGAAGCGATTTTAAAGATAATTTCTTCAAAATTTACATAAACGTTCTTTAGCGTCGTACGCTAGCGTGTGTCAAATTTGAAGAAGTTTCACCACGTATTAATCGATATATTAAATATTGAAAATGACGATTTTTCAGAGCTTCCCATAAGAGCTAAATGGTAAAAGCATCTCAAATTTTTTCAGCATTTTGATGCAATGATAAAGAACGTTGACATGGTTTTTCAAGAAGACATCTTATAAAATAAAGAACGCGGGGCATTGCTATCAGTCTACACGGGAAAAAGTACTTGATACGGCCCTTAGTGGCAGAACCTCCTTAAAGAGGCTGGAAATGTGAAATTTGTACACAGATACTTATGTTGATTTCGGGTTATCAGTTGGGAAACATTTTTAATTATTAATTATACCTTTTTTGATGTAGGTACATTTCTGCATGTACCGAAATTTTTTAATTAATTATAATTTTCTCTGAATTTGTCAGATGTTTATCAAGTTTGACAGTTTCTAACGTTTTTGGCACCGTTTAGACTTTTCATATTTTTTTTAATTTTCCAATTGAATCGAATTTCCCAATTGTTATTCAATTGTCCAATCTGGAGGAAGAATGTACCGTGCTCGAATTAGTAGTAGGAGAAATTATATTTTGCAATATCTCGCGAGATATTTTTTTCAACTGAAAAAATGTCCAAACTACAATCACAAATTTAGAATTCTCTACACACCTAATTACCTGCTAGCACCGTCGATATTGATTTTGCTAACAGTAAGTATTTGTCTCCACAGACTTAAAAATGAAGATCGTTCATCAAAATGAATTTGAAATAAAAGTTTTGGTTTTCGTCAAACGAAACGGTCCATATTACATGCACCAGTAAAAAGTATAAACGGACAGTTATAGTCGGAGGTAGATCGAGTAATGTGCGTGAGGGTTTGCAGGGTTGCGGAAGAGGGATTTGAACAGGAAAGAGGTGGACACCGTTGAGTCTCGCCAGTAATATTTCAAATGGTTTGGAAAAGCCGTCGTCGATACAAGAGATACGAACGGCCATGGTCATCATCCTTCCACCTCGAGGTCATTTTCTTCCGCGATTCTAAAAAGCGCCGATAAAATTCAGTTGGAAAACACCTCTGGCTGAATAAATTGACACGTCAGCAACCTTCCTACGAGAAGTAATAAAAATGTCGATAGAAAAGCTCAAATATCGTGATTACAACTTTTCATTTCCCAAATTCAAAAAGCTTACTGAAAGTTTCTTCAATTTTTCAGATTTGACAACACTTGTTTGTTTCTGAAAGGAAATCGCAGAATTTTTTAATTTCCTGCAATCTACTAATAATGAAGCTTTTCCAACTTTTTCAAAATTGCTAAAACTTGCAAGCTCTCCCAACGTAACTCGTCTAAAGAAAAATGTAAATAAAAGCTTGGCCTCGTAAAGCCAAAAATAAAAGCTTAAAGTGATTGCATACCGTCGTACCAACCAGAGCTAACCGTGATCATGACGCATTAATCGGATTCGATGGTTTGAACGGTGACACGGAGCTTGCAGGACGAAGATGAGAGTCACGATCATGGCTACGGGGGGTTGAATCAATGATATATAGAAGCGAAGAGAGGCCCGTTAAGCTTTGAGATGGTCGTCCACACACGAGGGATTTAACGTGCAGTTGCAACGATCTTCCCTCCTGAAAGGAGTTATCAAGGATAAAGAGGGGCGAAGGGAAGCTCAGTCAACGGAGAAGCCTGGTGAACCAGAAGGCGCTTGATCCGCGTAAGCTGAGGCTAAGAGGCTATTAGTTAGCTCTACTTCACCCTGGAACGTAAACCCTTGGACTATCACGGATACTTACGTCACCATCAGGTATCTCAGCGAGGAAAAGAAAGCGCCAGGAGAAAGCATTTTGAAAAAAAAAATACACGTCGACCTTTCTTGACTTTTGCGGACTTTCTACTACATCACTTAGCTTGTTGTCTTGTCTTGAGCTTTCTTACTCTATTGTTAACTTTTTGTTGTTTTTTAATCTTGATATATCTTCACTTCGAATATCTTGTGGTTCACCTGAGCTTTTAGTATTTTGAAGAAGCTTTATTTTTTATGCTGAACTTGTTTTTATAAACTTAAAATTGTTTTTTCTTGTGTTTTTGAGTTTTTACATATTCTTCCTTGTTCCTGAATAGTCTCACACTCACGGCAATGTACTTTTGACATGTATTGCTACTGTCTATCACCTTAGAGGACAGTCTCTCCGGTTTTTAGAAAGCTTTGAATATGTGCTTATCGATTCTTTTTGTGTTTCTAATGTTTTTCTAATGGCCTGTAATATTTTATTACGTGTAAGTATTTCCTTTTCCACTTATTGATGTATTTAACATACTAATATTTACAATAATTATTATATTATATTTACTATGTTTTTTTAATTTACCAACGACACGACCATGGCATACAAAATAAATTCACTCAATCATTTACTTTTTTTAAAAGTCATATTCTTCATTTATTATTATTTTTTGAACTGCTAAAATTTGCCCACCTCAGTAAGATTTCTATGCTTTATGCTCCTACTTTTAACTCCTTCTATCCAATTTTTTCTTCTTTACCTGAATTTTTATTTTTTTTTCTAAAATTTTTTTTTTCTTCGAACTTCCAGAGCTTTTTCGATTTTTTTTTACTTTTTCCCTTGCCTCTTTCCTTTATCACGTTGTTCTCGTTTTCTCTTTCTTTCTCTTTCATCCTCCACGGGCGTGACTTCTTGGATGTCTGGAAACGTTTTACATAATCGCAGTACAGGGTGATCCATGGCTAGAAGCGCAGGCACGTACCAGCGACAAAACTACCCTAAGATCTAGAGAGAACCAATGACGCCGCAGCGCTACTCATCCTGTAAAGTGGTTGTAACCGTGGAAAATAAGAATAAAGATGAGTAAAAAAAAAGCATCCGATACTCCATTTGAATACTTCAAACGACTATTTAATTATCACCGTCATTTTGAATAATGATAGTAAATCATTGTTATTTGCCGTATTGCGTTATAATTATAATTATGTAATTGTTATTTTTCAATGTCATTGATCGATTTTTTAGAATTAGACCCGGAAGGTACTTTTATTTTCCAAACTTGACCACGATGTCTTACTAATTATATAGAAAATTTAATAAAATTTGGTGATTGCATTCTTCAGCATCAAATATGAAGATACATAGAATATATAGCTACATATATACATATTAACGCGATAGACGTAAATTTCAAAGTTGCATTACTTAAAAACCAAGCACAAGAAAAATCTGTCACGAGACAACTACACGTCGCGCGACTCACCCCGAATTTTCATAAAATTCACTACGTCTTGGAATTTTCGATCATTTTACCACAGAAATAATGATGAGACCAGCGAATTTCCTCAATACCTACGAATTATCAATGCTTCGCTCACTAAATTACATTATTCGAAGTGTCTGCGTTTGTCGGCGCTGACTTTAATTTAATTTTCAATGAATTCCTGTCTACATAACTGTAAACAAATAACGAGACATCAGAGAACGTATTTTTCCAATTTTTTCGATCTATTTTGAGCTCCACTATTATTGTTATTAGATATAAAATTGTCATTATTATTATATTTCGTGCTTTCCGATAATTAGGAGCGAAATTCCGAAGCCAATTTCGATTCCGGTGACTCCTGAGTGTAATCGTATCGTGGATTGCAACTTCTCGAATCACATTATTGAAAGAGATAAAGGCATGGAGATTGGACAACGGTTGGGGGTTGCGGAGAAGCGGGAACCATTCATGAGGAGTTGGTTGAGCTTTAGCACTCTCCCAAAGGGCAAATATTCCTCTTGAAATAATCGATTAGTATTCGGGTCACGTACGTTATTAGCTATTCTCTTAGATTTTCCATCTTTCTTACTCCGTGACTAAACTCACCCCTCCCCCCAACACCCTTCCTCCACCAACCCCTTTTCTCCTTCACCCTCGGCACTTCTCCCCAGACCAAATTTTCCCATTATCCTGCGCTTCATCTACCTCACTACTCTTTCAACCGAGATCCCATGACTCGTGAATCGCTAAAATCAAAGTTAGAAACCAATGGATCCCAAAGACCGTGAGGAACACATATCGGGTGACTAGGAAAACCACAAGAAATCTAATTTGTCGAAAACGGAAAAAGTTGCGTTATGATCTAAGGTGATCTTTCACCTTCCTACGAGGGTGAGAAATCGATGATGCGTGTAGAGAGATTCACAGTTTTCTTCGATATTCTCGATATGCTGGTAAGGAGGATTTATACCTATTTTTAAAATGGTAAGAAAAAGTTAAAATTTTCTAGACTTGTTTGAAAACGGCAAAAAATTCTTGTGCCAAATTTGAGAATGATTCACTAAACGGTTTTAAAGTTATGAACTTCTATTTTAATTGTTTAAACAATGTTAATCGTTAAAATGATTTAATTAATAATCGGAAGTTGTTAATGTAGCTATATAATACAAAAAAAATTCGGAACTCTTTAAAAAGTGTAGAAAGTCAAAAATTCGCAAATTTTCGTACGAAAAATACTTTTGACGTGGATTGTATCTACCATTCATCCTTAAAAAACAAGGTGTACCATTCTAGATATTTGTACATTTTCATAAAAAACTGAATGCGAATTTTCATATAAGGCATCTCATAGCCACTCATGTAAATGTGAATCTCCAATTTATTTTTAAAATTTTTCATTTTTTAGTATTGATAAAAACTAGTATCCATGATTTTAAAAAAATGTTTGCTAAACCTTTCAGGAGGTATTCATTTTAGATAAATTGAGAAATATCACGGAACCGTCTACGGATTCATTCGTGCATGAAGAATTCGCAAAGTGATAAGGAGAATTGACAATTCGCAAAGGAAATTCTTTTACGATTCGACTGATGACGAAATTTCTCGGACGAGTTATAAGTTATAAGTATTTTGAAAGAACGACTTTGCAAACGTAATAAAGAAACGACGTTCTCGAGTCATCCGTCCTCGCTGACGGAAGCGAAATTTAAATCACTCCAAAGATGAATGTAAGAAGTGAATTTGTTGATTATTTTTTCATTGTTTTTGTTTGTTTATAATTCTTCAGTCTTTCATGTCCCAATTTTTAAAGTTGATACTTCCTATCCCGAGTAACGTTGATGTTTATAAAGAGAGAAAGACACCGAAAGAGTAAATGTTGTATACAATACTAACCTACTACACTACACATAAAAAAATACAATTAATTTCTCCATTTTTGATATATTTGTACACATTTTTCAATAGAAAAAATTTACAAATTCACATTTTTCGTATGGTTAGAAAACAGAGATTTTGTTAAAAAATGAAGATAATATTTTTGGAATGCCAAGAAAAGTACCCACCAAATTTCAAAAGGATTAAGAGCATTGTTACTGTGAAAGTAATTGATAAAGTATAAAAATAGCGAGTTTATGAAAAGCTATATTTAACCATAAAGTTCAGATACGTGGATTTGTGCAGATGGAAACTATGGCAAAAAACTTTTTTGTAAAGCTTGTCATGAAATTCTCTTCCTGCAAAACATAATTGATGGTAATTATCATTTTTCTCCTAAACCTTTCTCTCATTAACCTATTTTTTTTTCAATCGCGTATCTTCTGCTTTTGGCAGTTGACAGCTAACGTCCGAAAGTTAATAACGCAGCATAATAAACACTTTTATTGTAACATAATCGTCATTATTCAATTAATAAGGGTTTCTTTTAGGTATCCTGTCTACACTTTTAATACTTCAGATAATTTCTATCTCAAATTTCCACCTAGATCATGATTATAAAAATTTTCAAGTCATTGATTTTTGGTTGAGACTGTATTGGTACAACATCGTTAAAGTAATTATAATTAATGCTTTATTTTTATTTTTGTTAAAATATGTTTTTAACCCTTTGCGGGACAGTGGGACATATACGTCCCACCTGCTTTTTCTCAGTTTATTTAAGTTTTCAATTACATTTTTGCACTTTTCTTGTGGACATAAGGACTGTTTAGACTCTTGGGGATCTAAGTTATTAGATTTTAATGATAAAGTGTTGATATTGTTTGTTTACTATTAGTTATTAACAAATAAAGTACGAAAAACTCGCATTTTTCAGGATAAAATCGTCCGTGGCTAAACTAAAAGTCTTAGAGTCTCACAAATTTTTTTACATGTAGTCTATACCTTATACTAAAACATATATTTTTCCCAGATTTTTTGGAACAGTTTAAAAATTGTTTTTTTGGTTCAAACATTGTAAAAATACGGAAAAAGCAATACTCGTACAGTAAAACGGTTAGTACGAATACAGTTCTTGTTCAATCGACCTGAAATTTGGTACATGGACATTTACAGATTCCCTGAATGCAAATCTAATATCATAATTTGAAAATTCAAAATGGCCGTTCCATTATGGCGACTTCGATGGCCGAACTTTTTTGTTTTTGCTCAATTTTCAAAGAAATAAGTACTCAGGGGTTTTTTTGGTCGCTGATTTTGATTCTGAAGTCAAAGTTATGAATTTCAAAATGGGGAATCCAATATGGCTGAGAATTGAACAAAAAACTGAAAAGTTAGACCATCAAAGTCGCCATTTTGAATTTCGTAATTTTGACTTGAGAATCGTAATCAGCAGACCCGAAAACATGAAGATCACTTATAATATCCTGAATTAGTTCGGCAGAAATTTAGAAATATTTAAAATTTTCACCAAATTTTTGACGTACCCGATTTCGCCCACCAGTGTTTAGACTCTTCTATGCCACGAAGTATCATCACATCGGGTATGGAATGACCAATCAGAAATGAAGCTAAACACGTGATGAGCAAAAAATGTTCTCACTTAGGAAAATTTCTTTCGCTGCTGATAAATTCTTGGTGAAGTGGTCGCTATTCTGCTGATCATGGTAAAAAAAACACGTAAACGTCGTACTGCCGTTCACACTTTCTTGGGTCTAACCTCGATTATCCAGGAGATTTAATGTCGTTCATTGAAATATGGTTTCTCGATGACGTCTATTGTGTCTGCAAACTTTTTCCCATGCGCCTCACGTTCTTGTGCAACACTTCCACACCTTATACGTATCCATAACATACAGGGTGTCTTAAGAGTCGATACCAAAATAAAATAGAATTGAATCCCAAAGAATGTCGCAGATTGTTGGACCGAAATTTTAAAAACACCTTTTTGAAATTATAAAAATTGAATAAAAAGCGCGACTACTTGGACCAAAAGTAAATACACAAATTACGTCTAAAATTTATACCCAAATTCAGTTTTCCCTTCCTTACAGCAAATTTATTAAAGAACTCAATTATTTCGAAACAGGTTACGTTTTTTCGTCTATAAAGCCAAGTCTGAAAATCAATGAACTGTCATCCAGACCAAAGCCTCGGAGCTGAAAATTTAAGAGGGTTGAAGATCCAGAAATATGGTCGAGGCGAACTTTAAGGATCTGGCTATTTGGGTTCTGTCTTTCATGTCTACTGGAGTGAGCTCAGACCGCTTTTGATCCCTTGGTAACGATCTTGCATAACTCTTTGAAAGACCGTGTAAATAAGTATTTAAAATCATTGAAAAAGTTCAATCCTTTTTTCTGAATTTTCCGGGTCTTTGTAAGAAACACGCTTTGCTAAGAAAAAAGTTTCAAGGATCAAAAATATTGGACATAAGTAAATGTATAAGTAGCAGAAATGCAATGTGAACTAACTTTTTAAGATAAAAGTTTTCCTATGTAGTTAAATCTTGAAATATACTCTGCAGTTATTTGTTCAAGACGTTTTATGTGAATGAAAAAAACGTAGATTTGGAGGATAACGTCGATTTTTAAACTTTAAAAACCTGTGGTGAAATTGTCTAACTACCAAGGTAGTTCTATACCTTTTTCGATTTCTTAGGATTTTCTTGAAAATTTGCACAAGCCTTCTTTGATATGACCTACATACGTGTACCAAATTTCAAGAGGGTTGTAGATGTTGAGATATTTCTTGTTAAAAATCGCAATTTTTAGTTCTATCTCATAAGAGCTCATGTTAAATATTGCGATTTCCAATCCTTAATATCTTGACTTCTAGATGGTGAAACGTCTTGGAACTTTGCATGTCTCTTTTTAGTACTTCGAAGAAGGTTCCTTTAGTTTTTTAAAAGAATTGTAAGATTCATTTTTTTATACGTACGTAGCGGCTCAAGGTCAGGTTAGATGACCTTGATTTTTGAGTACGTTGCTCTAGAACCAATTTGCAACAACTTTTCTTAATAAACATAAGCTCAAAAACCGCATGCTACAGAGATAAACTATGACAAAATTCATTGATTTGACTGAATCTATAGAACTACCTTAAGACCAAATAGCCATGAAATTTTCGTCGTTATATACCGAACCCCGTGTAAATCTCACATCGTTATTTATTACAGCATTATGCCGTAGCGAGTTAGAAAATTGGAGGACTGTCAAGCTAATGTTTCACAGATCGAGAAAGTTCGAACTTCAACGTCAGTTAAATATCTTATAAACTTATATCCTTCTACACTTTACCCCATTTTCCGAGCATTATTTACAGCCATGATCTACGTAAAAGCAAACGATTTGATAAAACTTACCTTTTTGAGCGGTAAGTCACCAACATCTTTAAAAAAACACAATTCTTTTTTTCATTGAAAGTTTCAGACACACTCTTGTCTTCAGAACACAGTCAAGTGGATCATGGTGAGTAGAAAAATTGTATAATCCACGGGAGAGAAATCAAGTATGTAAAGCCAGAGATTACGTTTGTAAACTTTGAAAACTTGGATGAGAGTTTGAGCGATGGGTTATTTGGAGGTTCAGATGGACTTTTAAAAGAACTGAAAATGAATTTATGACAAGCCAAGCTCAAGAATATTCTTGTAGATCCGTTCAACATGGTAATGGTTTGTATGACTGCAGTTTAATTTGTTATTATTATGCGTTAAATATTAATATCAATTGATAGAATAAAAATGAAGTAATAAATGTTCAATCCACTTTATGATTGGTTGAAAATTCGATTAATTAGGAACGGTGCGACTGGGAATATTGCCAGAACGTTTCTATCACGATTTCGACTCTGTGTAACAGTGTACACGTCTACGTACGGATAATGGCTGAATGAAGGAGAATGGACCACTGTTTGCCCAGGCTGGAATGATTTTGATAGGATTTCCAGAGATTTCCTCCGGGCAGATTGAATGAAAACTCCAGAGATAGGAGGATGGTACCCTTCTCTTTTATATTTATAGACTTACCTCTATTGTGTAATTTGCCAATTAATCGTATCCAAAAAAATCATGACGAAGAACCAAAAAATCGGTTCCCTGACAAAATTATAGAAGGGGAAGTTGCGAGGCACTTTTTAATCCAATACGCTGGTGAGGACTCATTAACGTTTATCAGCCAATTAAAATACATATTAGCAACGCTTCAGGAATTAATCCTCCAAAAAGTGCTCGAGAGCTTTTCGCCCAAACATGTTATCGTGAAGAGTATTCTGTTCCAATGACTTTTCCTTTTCTAGAACATTTAATTGTTACAAAATTCAAGAACAGGATAAATTTTTCGAACACACTTTTGCAATGTCAACGTGCTTTATATCCATTTTATTATTTACAACGATTACAAGCGTCCCTGCGGGAACAAAAGCACTACGATAATTAATTTATTTTCGTCGTATCTTTTGGTTATTTTATTGTTCCTATCTACATTGATAAAACAACGATTTTTTTTTAATTAAAAAAGTCTCTACTTTTGGTAAACTTTTACGAACGATCTGCGCTCTCGATTCTTTCAAAAATTTTGTCACCCGGGTAGTCACTTTTTTCATAAGATACGAAAATTTGTACACTCGCTCTGCAGGTACTAAATTTCGTTTTCCTAAAGGCAAGCATTTGGTTGCCATCTTTTTCCAAAATTTATAGCATTCTTTTTACAACATTTAAAAACTTAGCGTGCAATAGATCTTCGCAAATTACGAGTAATCAACGATCATCGTGTTCTGGACAATTTATTTACGAATCATGAAAGCATCAATCTTCATGATAGTTGCAAAGAAAGAATTTGAACAACGAGCTTCTAAAGCTCAGCTTTCAAAAAGCTTAGAAAAGAAAGAAAATTACTGAGCTTGTACATAAATAATTTCAATCATCTCTTCACATATCTAAGACGTTTTCCAATTAGGAAAAATCATCTCTTGTAATGTCATCATACCTTTTGTCTGTACTCCTGCCGAATTGATTATAATTTCGATATTTTTCTCTATTTTTCTTCACTAAACACTATTTATATGAATTTCGTCCAATTTTGAAATAGCAAAACTCAATTTTTCCTCTACCGATACCAAAATGACATCACTTTCTATAAATATGATCGGTTTCCACTGAACGTTTCCAGGCAAGGAAGAAACTCAAAATTTCCAAATTGTTTCATATTATTTTAAAGTATTTTTCAAAATTCTTGATTTCATTTGAGTGGAAAAGCAATCATGAATCAATTGAATAAATTGAAACTAGTACGGAATCTTAGCTATAATTTTGGCATCGATTGTGATGATGGTGGCGTTGTAAGAGTATGAATCTCGTCGAAAGACTTTTTCGCTGCATTCTGAAGATCGTCCATGCCTCGTCTTGTCTTTGTAGTTATATCATCAAGCTGACGACGAGTTTGAGTCAATAATTCGTCAGTCGATTTTACCGCAGAATTAGCAAGGTCCTTGACCTCGGCGCCCATTTTGTCGATCACCCATTCGACCGCCTGTCTACCCTGATAAGTCCCAAAAAACATTTTCTTAAAGTCTCACATTTGTGAAAATGTTAAATTTTGGTAAATACATAAGTTCACTCGAGAAAAGGTTTTTGGTTTCGAATGATCGATATTCATCAGAAAAAGAAAGATAAAAGTTACGAAGTTAAGAAATCGCATGATGACGTTGATAACTCAAGTCCGATTTATATCGTATTCATATAACTATTAACGTGAGAAAAAATGATAACGATAATAGAAATAATGGACCATCAAAAAGTTAAAAACCGATTTTCAATTAACGACAATTATAAGCAAAAGCTATTAGATTTTTTTTTCTTTACGGATTTCTCCCTCAATATTGAATAATCGAAAATGAAAATATTATCATTTATTCCTTTCGATCGCAAGAATCGCGGGTGGGTTGAGTTTTCAATGAGAATTTATTTACTAACTAATCAAAAAATATTCTAAAATTGGTCACCCGGTGACTTGTGATTTTTCTCTACAGATTTTTCCTCCATTATTGAAAAAAATGAACTAAAAAAACGGTGCTACATTCTTTTCGATCAGAACGTCGATTGGGTCAGATTTTTGATGAGTAACTTTTCCTTTGTGATTGCTCTTATATAATTTATATCCAAGATAATTCATTGAAAATTTGTCAGTCAATTAGTGTTAATGCATCGTTCAGCGTTGCTTAACTCGTAGGACCGCCAGAATTCAACATCGACCACGGATCCACGACTGTTGGTAAAAGATGGAAATTCATTTCCGCGTAAGAATAGATCCAACGTCTTTAAGTAAACGCGATTAAAAATTGACAAGATGAAGTGAACAACGACTTGAACTGGTGATAAATGGATGGAAGAGTGCAGAAATACTTGTATAAATTACCTTGCCAGCGTTTAAAGATATTTTCGACGTCAACAGATCTTCCATGTAGTGAGTAAGAGGAACTCCACGAACGGTTACCACTGCTTCCTGCCTGAGAAGGGTTTTATGATAGTCCACAGGATCGGGTACATACCTGAGAGTCTCGTCGACAGCTATGTAATTGCAGAAACTCAACTGTAACAATAAAAAACAGTTTATTTTAAAAATCCCATTAAAATCATCATAAGTATCTTTCATACATCTTTCCCTTGTGAAAAGTACATTTTTCTCATAACGATTAAATTTTTCCACAACGGTCGCGAGTAAATCCAAAAATTTCGGTTGTTTGTAACTCAATTTGAAAAGTGCTCAACGAAGGAGGATGGAAAGGGGAAAGAAGTACAAAAAGGGGAGGGATTCCCCAGTTGAATGCATAATGCACAGCGAGTGAATTCGGATAGGAATGGAAAACCCAGTGAATCCCCTCTCACCGCTTCACGCGTTATTATGAACGAGTCTGAGCGGGCAGAAGGATAAGGGAAACGAGAGAATTGAGAGAACAGTGGTCGTGAACCTGGAACAATTGAATCGCGGGGGTGCAATACGTTTCGTGGAGAAATTAACGCCCGTGGCATTGTGGGCGTTGCAAATGCAGGGAAAGGGCTTTTGGAATGAGCACACGCGAGGGTGTCTCGAGAACGTCGGATCCCCTCTCAATTTTTCATATTTCTTTTATGCTTTACTTTTCATCTTTCGTTCATTGTTGAACTTTTTTTTAATGCTGTGATCTAACAAAATGTTATACAAAAATAGTTTAAGAATACTTAAAAATACTTTCGATATAAGCATTAATGTAATTGTTAAAAAAAATTTCTACAGGGAAAATAAATGCACGACGGATATTTTGCATGCAATAATGACGAACAAGGGATATTTATTGAACCCACTTTTTTGTGTAATGATGTGACTAGGACTGAGCTACGTGCTCCGAAATTTCAACGGCCACTTATTCTGGACATTACATGTGCGCAATGTTGCTCGAAAATTTTATTATTTTTAATTGTTTATTTATTAAAAATATTCTCTAAAATAATATTTCACTGAATGTCCTATAAAAATATTCTATAAATGAACAAAAAATTTGACAAGTGGGAAAACAAAAATATTTCATTTCTTTTGATTGTATAAAAACTTTTCGATAATTGTTGTTCCCATTTTCTACAAATCGTGTTGCCATTTTTTCATTGCATTTTCATCGCTCTGAGCACTTGATATTCCTCTCGGATCATGTACTATTTTCTCCCCCTCTCTTTCCATCCCTTAGCTTACCGTCATTGTAAAGTTGATAAAAGGAGAAAATAGGAGGATGGAAGCCAAGGAGAAGGAAATGAGAGCCGACTCGACGAGAGGTAGCTTTAATTGGCACGACGACTCGTCCAGTTGTCATTCCCTTAACGAGACGAGAAATAGAACGAAAGAGGGAACCATGAAAAAATACCAGAATGGAAAAAGAAAGAAAGGAAACCCTTCTAAAAACTATGAATTACGTATTATCATCTTTTTCATATTTTGCCATGGAATTTTTAACAAGCAAATACACGCGAAATTGTTTTATAAGAAAATGTTGGTAAATGTTTTGAAATTGGTATTATACTAAAAACCTCTAAACAATTATTACAATTTTTATAGAAAAATTGCTAAACAGAAATTTAATAAGGAAAAATCTGAAAGTCGGTAATTTCGTATAGAAATCATTAGAGAAATTTTTTTACACAAATTATTGCAAAAAAATTCTTTACAACATAATTTTGAGATATTTTTTAAAAATTTATCTGAAAAAATGTTTCTATATAAATTCTTTTGTAAAGGAATCTTTGTACACGAAAATGGTTTACAGATACCTCACTGTGGAAATTTCATTGATCGGATAAAGGTTGAGAATTCAAACTAATTGCATTAGAAAAATATTTCAGCGAAGAAGGAATCAGCGAGAGCCGCGTAATTTGGATCGGAAATATCGTGGGCAATAAAAACAAAACATGGTACAAAGCTTCATACATAAACGAACACGGCAATTAATCTCACGCCAATTAACTTCGGAGGTGCACTTTCAATTGAACTATTTCGAAGTACAGATATCTGCATGTTCAAACGAGTTTTCAATATGAAATAAGAAAACGATTTTTTTACAAAATATTAATTATTTTAAATTTTTACGACTTGATTAATAATTATTAATAATCCATTAATGGAACAAATAATTTTACCCGGTTATAATTATGCACTATTAGAGTAGGATACATTTTTACACATTTTTAAATCATACTAATTATAATCTATTCGCAATAAATGTTGTCAAAAGAAAATTTCAATTAAAAATCACGAACCTATTGAAAGTGATGGACACAAGGAGAGCGAAAAGAATTGATTGCACGTACTCGTTGCATGATGGAAAAAATTCGTTTTCCTTGTTTGCCCTTTAATTTCGAACCACCTTTTTGTTGTGTACAAAAGTTGATTGAAATTTTGCGATGACAGTACAGATTATCGAATAGTCCAATTTTCCGGATTCTTCAATTTTATTTTTATCTTGTTATTTACAAAACTACGAAAAGAAAAACAATAAACAAAATTCTCAATTACAAGAAAATATTTGAAAATAATAATGCCAATTTTCTTTATTATTCCAATGACAAATTTGTTTAAAAAATAATTTTAAAAAATGTAAAAAAGGAAAAGGTTTCAAAAAATTGATTAGAGAAGAAATGGATGTTTAAGTATGCGCTTCTCCTATTTTCCCTTTCGATTCCTCATCAACTCAACCGCAGAGAGTTTGGAGCTTTCACGGATTAAGCATCCAGACGGCTTAAGCTTCAAAATTCATCCCCTACCGCCCAGCAACCCGCTCTTATTGTTTCTCGCCACACTTCCGGTCTGGATGGCTGATTTGGTGGATCCCGCGATGGAGAGAAAAGCTTTCTGATGAATCTTGCTCGAAAGCCAAATGGAACACTACTCCGCGTAAGAATTCAACGCCGTGAGCTACGTGCACTCGAAAGTGCGATGTGTCGTCGAAGATTAAGTAAACGGTATAGATATTACTGTAGATATAAATGTAAAAATGAAAATCCCGGGACTTTCGATTCAGAATTAAGATCAAATATGAAGAGGGCAATTTTTAAGGACTAATAAAAGAGTCTCTAACACCTGTTAAATTCATCAAATTTTAGTCTAAGATTGTAGCTTATGAAAGTAAAAACTAGGAAATTGTTAGATTTTGAACATTTTGTATCGTCCTATCCTTTTACCGAGGAGTGAGTGGTTGGGATCTTTTATCATGAATAAATGAAATCGGAATTTCTATATAATAAAATAATAAACTTTATTTAAACTCTACTCTAATCATAATTATTATAAATTTTGAATTATATGTATGAACGTGGAGACAGTTCTTCGAAATATATGTCCACGGTTCAACTACCTCGACTCGAATGAAAAAATTATTGCATTGCAGGATGCAACACATTGGATGGACCTTAAAAAAATGTTAAAAAATAAACCAACATGCAAATGGCAATAACAGGAAGTTGAAATAAATATACAAAACAAACAGGACGTACGATGGAAGAAATAACGTAAGCTTTCAAAAATAATTTGAAATTTCTGTAAAATGATAACGACTGACAGAAAAACCAAAGATTTTCATGTAACAAACGAGCCTCAAAAAACAAAACAAAAAAAGGTTATAAAATGTGACAACGCGAATTTAAAAAAAACAATGCCTAACCCAAAAATAACAAATAAACCTAAGCAACCTGACAGTAAAAAAAATACTTACTGTACAAAAATTCAAAGAATAAAGATTATCCGATCAATAAAATGTATCAACAGAATAACAGAATAAAAAAACCGGAACTGTGAATTGAAGAAACATAGAAAAAATGGATGAAAATTCAACGAACAGAGCGATTTTAAAAAATCTAAAAGTCGAACGAAATCGGAAAAACAACTAAACACTCAAAAAGCAACACATGAAGAGAATTCCATTCGGAGCGAAAATCGCATGACAGTATACGAGGGTGGGAGAAAAACGAAATACAACGAGCGTGAGTGCACGAGCACACGAGTAAATTGCTAAAAGATATTTTCCCCTCGGGGATCGGCAAGAGATCCCGTGTAACGAGCCCGACACTTGGAAAACACAAAAGCTCTCGCTTTGCTAGCGCAGAAAATACGCGATATATTTCGGGAGGTTAGGATCGTGATGGAATACGCGAAACATACGCCCGTACGCGTTGGACGCACGAAACGTGCCGGGCCTCGGATCCAACCCCTTTTCCTCGTCCTACCAACCCCCACCAACCCTTCAACCCTCGGGAATCGTTCAATTTTAGATTAAGCCGGGAAAAGGGACGCTTGCAGGCAAAAGTGTTGCTCGCTAGCGGAGATAGGGATGAAGAACGATTTCCTACCCTTAGGAATAATCGACCTTCCACGTTATGCATCATTTTAAGAACTAGTGGTGATAAAAGAACAAAAAATATATACGGATTGAGAGCCAGACGAAAAGTGAATGTGAAAATAAAAAATTTTTTTTTTAGTTTTAGATTAAACTTTTCGGATTAAAATATTCTTCGAAATTGATTTGTTATTAAAAATGTCCATTTGAAATTTCTTGGAAAGAATTTCCGTGAATTAAAAAGTTCGACAATTTTTTTTTGTAGCATAAAAATTGAAATGACTAAAGTAGCATGATCATGGTACGATTTTTTACTTCAAAGCTTGAAATAATATTCAAGATACAGGTGTGTTTTGCTATTTTTCAAGTCCCGTAACTGCTAAAATATTGGAGATATTAACTTGATTTTTTCGCCATTTGCTTTTTTTCGAAAATTTTCAAGAATATGTGGTAAAAAGTAAAATTGTTCCTGAAAATCTTTGTTCTTCATTCTGTTCTTCCTGCTAAAATTTTACGCATATCCGTATTGTTTATTTATTGTTTACATTTTTTTTATTGAAAGCTTTCAAAAATTTTCTCTCAATTTTTTAATTTTCGTTCAAAATCGTTTCAATTTTATATAATTTAATAATTGATCATGAAATATCATAAATTCAAAAAAAATCACTCGCAATCTGAGTGGTAGTTGATGAAATTTAAAAAATCCTAAGATACTTTGAACAAATGCATGGAATATAAAATATTTTTTCTCTGCGATTAATGGCCCAGCGATTGGGAAAATAGTGAGAGAATTTGGAAGATCGCAAAAGCCTCGATAGTAAAATCAATTAAATGAATAATGAGCCATGAAACGATAACGTTTGTTATCTTATCGAGAACGTGCTCAGAGTGCCCGATTATTTGGCTCGGCTTTCGATAGGGTCACGTTGACAACAGGGTTATCGATGACTCCGGCCAAACGTTGGATTCCCTCGTCCGCGACTTGTTCGATTGTTTTCGGTTCTTCCATATCGATGGATTTATCTCGATTATTAATTTTCGAAAGGCAAGGAGCATTTTGCAATTTATTCACGGTTAATCTCTTTCCCATGACATGTGTAATTATTTATTACTTAATTAATGACAATTAAAAAAATAAATTTTCGGGTTATTCTAATATTGTTATTTTAAGGTAAAATTGTGGACCATTTATTTTCACTGAATTTGGAACGAATTGTGTAACAATAAGAATGACAATAAAAGAGAAATGAAAATAACGTACGGTCCAGCGAATTCAATAGAACAATACCAGACTCGAGAACAATGACCTGTTTAGAAAATTACATTCTATAATAACACGAAATTCGAAAAAAACATGAAACACCAAAAAAGCGCATGAGCCTTTTTTCAAAAGCTCGAAAAACTAAAAGTCGAAAAAATTGCAACTAAAGTCTACTTTATTGAAGAATGTGCCTACGTAAATCTTTTATTTCTTAGCTCGTTACATCGCGAACGGTAAATGCCACGGAGTAGGAAGCCAGGAAATATGAAAATGAAAGAAAGGAAAAACAATGCCTCGGTCTCTATTTCTCTTGTTTTCCCGAATCCGCGTAAAGTCCTCTCAATTATGCGGCCACGATGCTAATTACCGGCAACTCGATTCTTTCTATTAAAAAGTCTATGTAGTCGTGAGTTTTCGAGACGGCGATGACGAAGGGTGGGGGAGGGGGGAATGAAAAGCTGAGGGATGGAAAAGTGAGTTTTCCTCTCGTAAAAATCTATTGCTAACACCCCGCTAAGCCTTCTCCCATTTCAGCTTCGCTGCAAACCTCAAATCCTTCTTTTATTGTTCTTCAGACTCCCTACGAATCTCCTCGCCTACTCTATTCGCTTCTTTTTACACCCGCCGTTTTTATGGGTTTCACCATTTTTTCCCTCTCGAACTTTTCAAGATTGAAAAGAAAAAGTTCATAATGGAGATGTATATATTTTTTAATCAACAATTACGTTGATCTTATTTTGTCGTCAATTTTACTTCAAATTTTAATACTGTGGAACAAAATTGAATTCATTGATCTCAATAAATGGAATGATTTGAAATAATTCTAAAAAATACTTTCTGATGACGTGAATTGGAAGTTAGTGAACTACGAGTTATAAGTTTTTGTTTACTTTGACTTTACTGCTACTTTGTTTGCTTTTATTTCATTACTAATATCCTTAATGTAATGCTCTAGTCTCGTTTGTCGTCAAAAATCGAAATATACAGTTTTTTCTGAAAATATAGACCAGCGATACACTTCCCACAGCCATAAGGCATAAACATCAATCGACCAATCACCGATCATGATTTCATCAGATCATCATAACACCAAGTGTAGCTCGTGTTCATTCGTACTAGCCGCCATATGATTACGATTATTTCGAAATAAATTCTAAATGAATCCAGAGTAAATCTTCAGAAAATGGTATTATGCTAAAAATCGTTGATTTTGCAATGTGATATAGGGGACATCTTCCTGATCATTTTTATATATACATATAGGGCGCGGAAACCAATAGTTTAATAGTTACAAGTAAATAAAGGTTGACTGTACATATTTATGTACATGTATGTATGTACCAGCGTGCGGAAACTGTAGAGCGTGTACAGGCTTTTGACTCGGGTCTCGGTGAAGGATGCTTTGGGGTGGGTTGTGTTGAGTATATAACAATGTAAAAAATGTTCGAATGATTGAAAATCCACGAACTACAGTATTTAAAGCGGCTCGAAAGAACAACGAGAAGTCAAACTCACAACTTTGATAGATCTTCCGAGTTTTTGACCAATCTTTAGAAAAGTGTAGGAATCATATTACAAAAATATATTTCCATTTCATGTGATGATCAAATCTCAAATTTTATACATTATTCCACTAATCACTAATAATTTGTAATAACCATTTATTTTGAGCTCTCACTTGATCACAGACGTGACTACTAGTAAGCTGAGCTCTGCCAAATAAAAAGAGATAGACGCCGCACATCAAGATTCAATACAGCAATATAAATTATAGCAAAAAAACGGTGCAGCGGAAAGTTTTGGAAATTTTACAGGAGTGTTCTTAATAAATGAAAGACTCCTATATTGATTTTTGATTATATCATCAAATGTCTAATTTTATGTAATTCTGTCATTTCCGATGAAATTTTCGTGGGCTGAACAAGAGTGCATGTATTTTCGTGAAACGTTAACGCTCATATCTCAAAAACAGTACGATAAAATTGCGTTCTTTTGGATTTATTCGATATTACAGAACCACCTTAAAGGAGGAATTGAATCTATTTTTAAAATCGTAAGAAAAAGTGAAAATTTTGTAGACTTGTGTGAAAACGGCTAAAAAATTCAAATTTAAGAATAATTCACTAAATGGTTTTAAAGTTATGAATTTTCGAACTTTTAAAATTTAACATTACATCTTATGGAAAATTCATACAAATGTTCTAAACATAAACAAAAAAAGGTACCATCTCCGTAAAATTTTTTTTATGTTCCATATGAATGTTCAATGCTAATCGCATAATTTGAAAGGATATCACTAAAATTTTCTATTTTAATTGTTTAAACAATATTAATTGTTAAAATGGTTTAATTAATAATCGGAAGTTGTTAATCACTATTGTACCTAATACACAAAAAATTCAGAACCCTTTCAAAAGACTAAAAAGTAAAAGATACGCTAATTTTCGTTCTGAACATACTTTTGACATGGATTGTACCTATTGTACAGATTGTACCATTCCTCCTTAAATACTCCACAATATTTTCACTTGGTTCAAAATAAACCATTAAAATCATTTCGCCTCTTCTACATGAGGATTGAAATGGTCGTCAAACGACATTATAAAACTATACACCGAACGTCCAAAGAAAATTACTCAATCCCGCAGGACTGCACAATTTGGTAGATTAGAGCGAATGATTCCGAGCGTGAATCGTAAAAAAGAAGGAGAACACCCGATTTGGAGGAAATCCGCTGAAAAAAAAAATAGACGAAACGAGAAAACGGAAAATTCAGTCGTGAAAAAAGCGTTGTGAGCTTTGAAAAAAGAAGAAAAAAGTAAAAGGCTCAAGAGAATTGGCGCGAGTGGACGAGAATCGGGCAAACGTCGATCTTTCGAAATCTTTTGAGAGACGGCCGATGCTCGGGTTGCAAGAGGGAGGACAATGGACGCATCGAGCAACATTCTAATTACAACGAGGGGTTCGGGGCTTGAACGAAAGGGGAAAAGAGCGTTCGCGCGGCTCGCCCAAAAATCCCTGAATGCGTTCGCGTCACGGACAATCGATTCACGCTGAAGAGGACCGATGGTAAAAAAAAAACGAGAGTAGCGAAACAAAAGCGATGCCCACGAATCACCGGGAACCCCCCTCGTTGCCACGAAAATGGCACTTTTTCGAGCGTAACGGCAAAATTTGTCCCGCGAGGCTCTTTTTTCTCCCCCTTTCTTTTTATTTTGTCCTTTTTCACGTAACGAGATGCTTTTCGGATATTCGATGGCTCACTTGCGCAGCCTTTTTTATGATTCAGCTATTTTGAAGCTATTTTCGTCTAAATATGTCATGAGTGGGTCATTATTATTGATATAGAAATACAAAAGATCGTATATGCAGTTGTGATGCAGTAAAAGAGATGCCAAACGTGAAGACTGGTAATCAAAAACACTATTGAAAACTTTACCGAATGAAACGAATACTGAATTTAAAAAACCCGACTCAGCCATTTGTTTAGCGTCTGTTCGGAACAAATTTTACTCGCCTACGTATTCGGCGTATTTTTCTCACACTTGTAAAAAGTAAGGATTAAGCCAAGGAGCGCGCGACGTGAGACGGAGATACAAGCTATAAAGCAATCAGGGAATCCCGTGCTATTTTTTGTATGTTCTGAAGGAAAGTTTTGAGCGTGCACATTGTAAAACGACTGCAGACCATTTGCTTCGACTACCGCCAAATTTCTCCATTTTTTCATTTACAAAAAGGGCTTGTACCCTCTCTTTCATTGCCGCTCGTTGAAGACAAAGTAATTTATATTTTTCATCAGAACGAAACTAACCGTTCAAGAGTCACTTCGCAAAGGCACGACGTTCAGTCCTGACCTGACTTTATTCTTTTGTATCCGTATTTTCTTTTTTATATTTTTCAATAGTATTTTTTAATAAACTTGTTTTCTCGTTCACATTGTAATAAAAATCAACCTCCCTTCTAATTCCTCCTCTCGCGACTCATTGCCTCGTAGGAGCACATCTGAGACTTTTCGCGTTTAAACGACAACCTCGGGACTTACAACCCCAGAGAAAATCCGCGGTAGAATCCACACACACAACAGCCATTATAGAATTTATTTTGGTCTATGTAAATAAAAGTGTAAATAGTTTGTCCATAATCGCTAACCTCCAAAAGTTCGCTCAGCGGGCAGAAAGTGATCACGAAGTTGCAGCTTTATTTTCGATCCTGTTAGAGTATCTTTTGTTTATTTCATGTCTTTATAACTGTCATTCTTTCTCTATTTGTCTAAAATTAACTAATTTCGGTCGGCTCAACAGACATTGAAACGAGCATTTTCAATGCAAATTATATGAAAAATATAATGTGTGACGCGGGATGAAACGAAACGATTTCAGACCGAGTGATGCTCTCACTCTGGTTTGAAATCGTTTCGTTTCACCCCTAGTCACACAATATACTATTATAAATTCGTTCTCATTTCAACAGAAAAGTATATCAGCCAATGTCTCGAATATGTGGACAGCGGTACAACTGCGATTATGTGATTGCATCAGATTTCATCTTATTTATTTACATTCCACACCGCCGGAGGAACGTGACTCACCTCAAAAGTATTTTGTAAATTGTGTAGACTTGTTTGAAAACGGCTAAAAAATCCTTGTTCCAAATTTGAAATTCACTGAATGGTTTCAAAGTTATGAATTTTCAAACTTTATAAAATTTAACATTGTGCCTTATGGAAAATTCATATAAATGTTCTAAACATAAACAAAAAAGGTAACATCTCCGTAAAATTGTTTTTATGTGTTTCATATGAGTGTCCAATGCTAATTCTAAAATTTGAAAGCATTTCACTATAATTTTCTATTTTAATTGTTTAAACAATATTAATTATAAAAATTGTTTAATTAATAATCGGAAGTTGCTAATCGCTATTGTAGCTAATACACAAAGAATTCAGAACCCTTTCAAAAGACTAGAAAGTAAAAGATACTCAAAATTTTCGTTCTGAACATACTTTTGACATGGATTGTACCTACAATTCCTCCCTAATATATTTATCAAAATACTTTTGAGCGTTATGGGGTAAAAATTAGTATATCAAGTTATTTGCGCACCTACGGAAGAAATTACAGAATTTCCTACGTGTTTGCGGCGTGAATGCAAGATCTTCTCCCAATAGTTAGGCCCATAATTTTTCAGCATTATCACGCAGTTTGAATTGTTAGTTTTTGAAGACTGTCGAAAAAGGTGAAATTTCTTACCATAAAGAGGTAGAAATAAAAAATGTCTGCACCACTGAAGGAATAATTTTCCATTTTTCTATAATTTATGCATAAGAAAACATACTCCGCCAAACTTACATTATATGGAAAGTATATTTGCACAGATACGAAAGGTATACCTACGTATAAATTGGAAAATTGATAAGAGCTCGATGAAAAGAATCAAATCTAGGCTCTCCAGACCAAGGGAATTCCAAGTCGGTATACCACGAAGAGGATGGAAGTATGTCGAGTGTGGATTAGAGATTGAAGGGAAAATCCTAATGGGAAATGCATAGCCCCGTTGTGATCAACGAAGTAAGAGCTTTCAAACTTCCAGTACAAATTTTGCCATTGTTCCCCCTGACCACTTTCCTCGACAAACGATCTTTCCGCTTACAGCATCCGAAATTCCGAATTCTCAATAATGGATTGTGGTTTAATATTCCGTGTAATTCCAGCATTTCCTTTTAGTTATTTTCCAATTTTAGCTTATTCATTCTATTAGACTGGTTGAAAAGTAATTTCAATTTTTCTTTAGTACGTATGCTATACGATTACTTTTTGCGGGATATGATACTGATCCGTGTTATTTGACAAATTGGGATGGATCGCTGATCGCACATGAGATAACATTTCAACACAGAGCACAAAATATTTCGTATTGTGAAATTGATTTTTCAGCATGCAGTAATGATGCAGATCCAGACATTTTCGAGTTTCTAGTCAGATATTCTTTCCAAACCTTATATCACATCTATGTGGATTTTAAAGGGAGACGGACTTTCACGCTTCATGGTTTGTGCATCGATTCGAAGTGTAACCCATAAAAATTTCTATGCGAGTAATGGAACGTGAAAGATATTGAAACTCGAAAGGAATACAACAAAATGTAAAATAAAAATAAATTTTGGCTCCAGACAATATAAAAGAGAAAATTTCTTGGAAAGATTCAACTGTGTTTCGAAACAATATCCCAAAAAAGTAAATAACCATAACAATACCAATACTATTCAATAATAAATTAAAACAAAAATAAATAAATTCATTGGGTATTGGTTGATTGATCGATTTACTATGTCTGGGTTTCCCTTTAGGCAAGTTACAAAATTCAGGATACTAGCTCGGTTTACATAATAACTTCAAGAACATGTGATCTCAATTAATGTTGCTTCAAAGTAGTTGCTAAAGACCACTCCAATATTACAATAAAATAATTTGGATAATGAACGATAAATAGATAGAAAATAGTTATGTGGATTTTAGACGCAATCCAGTTTCACATGATCTTTCACCCATACGAGTGCGAAAGAGATTGATGCAAATTCTAAAAAATCTATAAATTTCCAAATCAATTACAAGTTGATCGTTCAGGAATTCGCAAACAAAAAAATAACTCACGCATCGATTTCTTTATTCAATGAACTTTATATGCATGAAGCAATGTATTTACCAAAGCGTATGTACATTAAAGTATGACTTAGGATAAGGCGATGTTGAAGGTGCTCCGAGAATAAAGAAAATGTGATACGGAAGGGGGGCGAAGCAAGGGGTTATAATAAAATCAAAAAAGTCTTTTTTGATAGTTTCCCAACGTTTTCCCGACGCGAAAAAAGCTTTGAAAGACAGCAATAGAAGATGAGAAGTATAAGATGACGCCCCTCAGGGAAAAGAGGAGGGGGAACTGTTTGTTGGATACGATAGGTTATTGATGCGCGCATTACCGCCAGGAGCAAAAAGCATTTTCGTTGTGCTTCAAAAAAGCTGGAGAGGCCAACAGAAAAGAAATTGCTTGCCTCGTTTCTTTGCGTATTTCTAAGGCTAAACACTCACGCAACCACTAGACGGTGCCCACAGAAATCGTCTGGTTTACTTTGAATTAATTAGTGTTTGATATTATATTTTGCCAATATCGAACGTTCTTGTATGATTTTTCAAAACTTCCGAGTCTCAAGTATTGATAATCCAATTTGGTTGTCGTGATTCGATTTCCTACATGTTTTACATGTTAAACAAGTCGAACAGATTAAAATTACGGTTTTCGACACTGGATGAAAATTCAAAAAAGGGGAATCCTTCAAGATTTAGGGTTTTTGGATTGTTTGTGCATTCTTTTGAATTGAAAGAAAAATTGGAGTTGATTCAGTGACGATTTGATAAAAATAACAATTGAATTCATTTTACTGATAAATGTCTAATTATACAGTTCTCTTTTTCATGAAATAAAAAATGAACGACACCTTCATTTTTACAATAAAAAGACTTGAAATACTAGGATTCAAATGGTCTTAACGTCAATTCGATCTATTGCCCAATTGTGTTCACTATTTTATTCAATCCAAAATATTCACTGACAATGATTATTTCTCGTATAAAAACAGTTAAAAACCGTTTGAACTGTTTTAGAATGCATTTCGTGAGGATTGAGGAGAATGGAATCACTCTATTGGACTAATGGATGTTTTGGAACCAGGGGTTTGATGGAAGAGAAGCTAATAATGCTTAAGAGGTCATCTGCCTCCAGGTCAAAGCAGCTTACGAAAGTTGTTCATCATAGAACCCTCTCTCGCTCCCGCTCGCTCGCTCGTCCCGTGCTTTCTGACCTTAGAAAGCCACGTGGGAGATTGATGAAACGCGACGAACGTTGCACTCGCAACGACCATTCTCCCTAATCGATTCAAGTTTCACTTAAGGGAATACCGCAATTTTCCCGAAAGGTTGAAACGAAGCGAATTTTTTTCTTTGCATCAACAATAGAAATAAACGGAAAATTTGCAAACGATACTATCGAATAAATAGTGATAAAAAGTTAATGATTTAAAAGTCGTAATCAATCATCAAAAAAAAAAATTGTTTGAAATAAAAAATTCAAAATTTCCAAATTGCAACTTTTTTTTTGAATTTGGTATTATTTGTACAAAAAATATATACTCACGTTTCTTGTTCTCAGAACCATTTCTCTTCTCGACGGATCGACCTCGCTTCGTTCGCTGGCATAACATTCTTTATCGTTTCCAATTATCTGCAATTATAATATTTTTCATTCATCAACCATTGAAATTAAAAAATAAACAATTCTTGAAATAACAAGGTAAATCTGATAACGACCGACGGATTCTGTTTTTCACAATTTTTTTTATTCTTCATTGTATATTCATTTCATATTTGTCCCTATAAGAGAAATGTTTTCATTTAGCTCGTGGCCATGTTAAATATTTGAACAACGAGAAAAAGCATAGTACAATCACGAAATAATTATTCAGAGGACGATGAGAAATCGTCCACTAATAATGCATGGCTGCAATCATGCGTCAGGAAAGGGGTAAAAGGAGAGGAGAAAAGCACTTTGAAATATTTTGGAATAAAGAGTCTCCTATCGGTATTTCATCCGTATACGAAGTTCATTAATTCGTCAAGAGATAATTAGAACGAATTACCGGTTGCAAATAATTGAAAACCGCTGGTAAGCTTAAAAACATAAACGTCTCTCCGATTCGTTTCCATATCGCGCTGATCTGTGGTAATTCTCCATCGATGTACGAGTAATTCCACGAAAAGTTGTTCATTTCTCAAAAAAGTTGATGACGAGTTTTCTATATAATTTCGATTTTCAAAATTAAAAATTTCGGTGAAAAACTCTTTTTCGCGTAAAAAACGCGAAAATCGATTTGTAAATTTCAAATGAAGCAATGCTGTAATTCGTTATTTAAACAGTTTGCCTCAAGATACGATTCTGTCATCGATGAACGTCACATGATGCATCTGACCGATATGACATTCAAGATAGAAAAGCCAGACGATTGGCTGATCAACGAGAGCCCAACAACATTGCTCATTCAAATTTTCCATTACACGAGACTGTTGCAAAATGAATTTTCGTCGACAATGAAAGAAGCAAGGAAATTTCAGGAAATTTCGATTCCGGATCATGTTCGGATGACGATGTTCGCCGGCTGCTGGCGCACGATATTAATAACGTATTACCATGAATAATTAGGCAATTAGAAAGACGCTAATTGGCCGTGGCAAACGGGGTGGAAGGTATCCGGCGGTTAACGCATTATCAAAATACAAGCAACCCATTTCGGACAACGCGTTGAAATTTCGTGTTCACAAGTTATTATTATATGTATTGCTTCACTTTTTTTTCGAATGAAACATTTAATGCGTTCGGATCATTGTTTTTGCGTCGATTGCACGAATCCTAATTATACGGATAAACGAACTAAAGAGGAGGAAAACAAGAAAAAAAAATTCTACACCACTTGGCTGTAATTAAAGTCAGCGGAATAACGAACTCAATTTTTGTCGAGTTCGTTATTAAGGGTTGTGATTCATCTCTACGAGAAGAGAAAAAAAACGAGTGATGAGAAAAAAAACGAAACGGGAGCTCACACGCTTCGACGCATAATCGAGTTGAAAAGTTTTGCTGCGTGCTGCCCTTTCGCGGTGGCGTGGGCTAACTACACAGTAGCTCGCGCGCTATTCTCATCACGAACAATGCAGAAAGCGGACAGGTATAATAATGAAAGTGAAAAAAACAGATATTTTTTACATTACAGAGATATATTTTCGCGAAATTTTGCAAAAAAAAAGTATTTTAAAAGTTCCCAAGACAGTTTTATCACGTCTCTTGTTTACAGACGTAAAATTTTATGAATAATGTGATAAAAAATATGCATGCTTCTCCATAAATTTCAAAGTTAACTAGACAATCGAAAGATCTGTTTGTTTTTAAATAGTTATTAGTTATTAAATACATAAAAAAGTAGAATCGTAAAAATTTTATTCTGTTCCATGATTTGATTCAAATATTTACGATTTATGCTATAGCAAGATAAAATATATCGTGGTTTTAAAAATTGCTTTTAATATACACTCAATTGACTACGAAATAGTAGCAGAAAACCTCCTTAAGCAGGTTCTTGCGCGTCCCATGTAAAAATTATTTTTAAAGATTTCTAAATGAAATTTGGCTTGTAGCGAAACACATATAATATGCGACTTCTGCTGAAATTTGTATACTATTGATCGTGTAGAAGTTGAGATAATAATTTTTGAAAATCACAACTTTTTGTAATGCCACATAAGAGCTCATGTTAAAAGGTGTGATTTTGTACAATTAATATCTCGAATTCTATACAGTGAAACTTCTGGAAATTTTGCACTGTCCATTACAATGTTGAAAAATGTTAACGCCAATTTTCAACCAATTATCTTTAAAATGATTTCGCTTGATGAAATTTTCTTTCACATGTTGAGTTGCTGATTTGAGTCACAGGGTCCGCAAGAACATCCTTAAAAGAGTATTTCCTCGATACGAATGGAAAAAATATAATTTTTTTTCAAAACCCACTGAAAACATTGTATAATTATTTTTCATGCTCAAATGAATGTTGACTAAAGCCATGTTACAAAATGTGAAGTAATTTAACTAATTATTATGCAAAGTTTATACATTGAGGTAGTTCTAGACCGAGATGTGCTCCAATGACCAGTGTGAATGAATGTAATGAATATTTTTGTATTAAATTTTGTAAATTTAATTAAATGAAAATATTTCTATAGTCTCTCTTTATTTCACTAGATGTTTCAGGAAGATCGTAAGCAGAGAATCGAATGTAAATTTTGTAGTATGAATTAAAACAGTTCGTGACAAAAATAATAATAGAAGTATTTTTTTTTATAAAATGCTTATAGATCAGCAAAACATCAATTGTTTTTGTACATTTGCTGACAAGATATAACTTGTAATTCCAAATTTGGATCATGTGAAGAAATTGAATAATTGTTATTCAATGTTGCATCATAGCTCACAAAACATATTTTTGAATCAGTATATAGAACAAAATCGAGTATTAGTCATGTGCTTGCATTATAAAGTAAATTTCTTAATATATTCTACTGTTGAAAGGTACAACAGTAAAGCTTATGTTTTTTCTGACCCTCTAAAATTAGATTCTTTGTTGAAAAGTAATAAAGAATTTCCGTAGATGACAGTCAAATATTTTATTTTAACAAAATTAAATGAAATTTAACTCTTCTGAGTGAAATGTGAGTAAATTGTTATTTTAATTCTTTTCTATGTTCTGAAAGCTCCAAACTGAAAATTCCATTGAAAAATATGATTGGTGTCGAGTGACTGCTAAACTAGAACGTCAAAAAGACAATATTCATTTATTTTCAAGCAAAGAACAAAATATTGTTTTTCTTTCTACCAAGTGTCTAATAATTCATTACTGGAGCTTCATTTCAGGCATTTAGACTATTTTTAATCTTTAAAATTGAAACTACTTGAAAAACAAACATCATTTTCTACTTGAAATGACCACTGTAATCAAATTTTTCCCAATTCTTTAAATAAAAATTATTAAAAAATCATTCGAAAAAATCCATTGTTAAAAATCAAAATCTTACAGCCTGTGCCCATTTTGGAAATCCGAAATCGCTCGTGACGAGTCTATGAGTGTGGAGAACACCGTTCACAACTTTTCGGTCGATCACATCGGTACCCCGTACGTTGGTGTTCATAGGATTCGGATATTTTCTGAGTGCGGCTTGGGCAACGGTTTCCCACGGATGGCTGAAAAAAAAAGATTCTTCAGTATCGTGTTTTTAACTCTATCTTACTTGACTGTTTATGCATTTGTTAAAATAGTATAATTTCCTTCGCAGTACAAAATTTGGTTAAATTTTCAGGTTAGATTAACTTTTTTTCGAACTTACTTAAACGTGTGCTCGGACGTCCAAATCTTCATACTTGGTTGTTCAATTAATTGTGTTTGTGTTTATGTTCAACGTTCTGTACACGATAATTTAAATTACGAACGAGAAGATTGAGAAATACCCGTCCTTCGATCGTTCACGGATGTGTCAATCCGTTTTGGAAAGCCTGATGTAAGAAGGAACGAGGATCAAGGAGAACGGTGAGAACTAGGAAGTACTAGTTTCCATTCATGAAATTCTAGGGACTTTCTGATTACGCGGTTGTATATTTTCACGGAATGTACTCGTCGTGACCTCTATTGAGTAATTGATGTTTTACATGAGCCGCTCGGCCGGTAAAAATTCCACTACACTTTTCAGGAAAAAATACAATTTTTGAAGAATAAAATAATTGTGCTCGTTTTTAAATCCAGAGTAACGTAGATTTTTTTTGCATATGTAATTAAAAATCCACAAACATGCGCATTAATCAGGTCTCTAGTAATTTATGTGATTTGGATTCGATGGTGTACCTAGTTTTGAATTCATTGATGGTAAGAGAGATGCTCGGTCGGTAATCCCGTTGCCCCGCAATAATATGTCATCGTCTATCGATAAAAACACAATTTTCTTCATAAACAAATAAATTTCAAATAATATAAAAAACGAACTATTGCAAAACTTTTGTCATTTCTAAAATTTTTAAATCCCCAAAAAAACAGCGAATTATTCTTTAATCAACGATACAAATGAGCAACCCATTTATTAATACACATAAAACCAAACAAATCACGAAAAATATCAACATATTAATACACAGAAAACAAAACAAATTACGGAAAATATCAATATACAAATGCATAAATTTATAAACTCAATTATTGTTTCGAATATTCACCGAAGCTTCAAAGTGGAAAAAGTGTATGTTGATTTATTCGTTAAAATAATAAAAATGAGAATATGTAAAATTTTTGTTTATGTTTTAAAACAAAATAGAAACAAAAAGTAAGGAAGGGGCAATTTTAAAAAATAATTTCTTTTATTTTTGTATATTTGCAAAATTATATGTATGAATGAAATTATTAATTAATTCTTGACGAAGTTTGTCATATTTTAAATCTCTTTTCTACCAAATTACTCTCGAGTTTCGCTTTGTTCCTCTTCCACTCGATTGCTCCTCTCTATATTTTTCATTCCGCGTGAGCAAAACTGACAACAATGGGCTCGAGGTTGGTAAATTGGTCGAGAAAACCAGTCCGGCGTCTAGTTTCGACGAGGTCGCGATCCACCGAATTTCTCATCGAGTAAAAAATAATTTTTTATTACTCTTGATTATCATAAGACAATTCCAATCGATGATTGTATAGAAAAACTGCAATTCTATTCGTGAGTCACAAAATCTTTTCAAGCCTCGAATCATATCTGATTAGCTCTTGTTTTCCTGGTTAGCTCACCGCAATTTCCACGATTGAAATGTTTCATCGGGAATATTATTTTTCATTACGGCGCGTCAGTGTCAAATGACTCACATATTCTCACGATTGATAATTATTTTCTAGCTACAAGTGCATAAAAACCAAATGACCTTGAAAAAAAAACATTTATCAATAATTTTTTTAAATCTCACTTTTTGCGAAGTATAAATTAGATAAAATTAAAGAACGAAAGTTAATGAGAAAAAATATATGTATACATATGAGTGGAAACAGCCCCTAAGCGCCCGACCGCATAGCTAAATACCATCCTGCGAGCAGAGCCGACCGCGCGTGACTGCGCGCCCGACGCTTTCCGCTTAATTTTTCTCCCACCACTGGCAAATGTATAAAAATATTATTAAGCTCGAAAGATTTTATTTTTCTATCATTGAGCAATGTCTTTATTAACGAATGTAAATATGTACCAACGGGAAAAAATTTATTGACGAAAATGGCTCCAAAGTGCCCAAATCCGTAGCTACAGACTTGTGAGCAGGGCCGGCTGCGTACACCCGAGCGCCTGGCTCTTTTCATTTTGTGATCCCCCCACCAGTCTCGCGTTACGACTCAACCGCTTTATGTATTCTTCAGTGCATCGCGCGGGCCCCGCACGGAGAGGTTTCTTCGTGTTCTTCGCTTACTCCTCGCTTATAAATGTGTCCTCTTGAAGGCATTCCATTCATGTCTCGAAGCTCCGAACGAACCCGGCGACGAAACAGTCCGCGCCCGCCGCTCAAACGATCAACAACGAGGGGTACGAAAAAAAAGCCGAAAATTACATCGTTCCGCGTTCACATCTACTCGAACGAAATAAAAATAAATAAAAAGTTTCACTTCAAAAAAACGATCAAAAAATTTTTTTCTTGTTTTTTAATCAATAATGCGTTTTTTAAAATAATTTCACGTATGTGTTTCAATTTTTTGTAACTTCCGGTGAGGCCTTGCAATTTTGAATATATTTTTAAACTATTTTCGAGAAACTCTTCCTTTTTGTTTCTTTTCGAACAAAACAATTTCATTAATACAGGTTATAAAAATTTCTAATAGAAACAAAAATTCATCTTTGAAAATAAACTTCCTACTTTCAATATTGTTTCCTTTTTTTTCCCGAAATGGTGCATCGGACAAGAAAAAAAAACGTTCGGCCGTTGTGCGGAGTGAGGGGCGCCCGGCGAACCCGTGTGAACGTACTCGTCTCTCTCTCTTTCTCTCTCTATCTCTCACTCGCTCGACCCCCGTTAGCCCGAGTCTGAGACGGCTCATATTTTTCTCAATCTTCGCGATTTAAATTGAATATTAAAAATTCACTTTTCAACAACGCAACGCACAAGCATAAATATTGTAAACAAAAAAAACATGTAAAAAATTTATCTAGCATTTTTATAACTTGTTTGTTTTTGAAATTTCTTGTTTTTTTTTCTTCACGCTCGTGAACGTGTGTTTTGTGCTTAGCAGCTGAGGACTAGATCCGAGAGACGCTTGAATACTGGCGGAACTTCCGGTCGCGTTTCAAACTAGTGGGAGGTCACTACCTTGTTGGTAAGTTTATTGTTGTTCAATATCATTGTTATTAAATTTTTAAACAATAGAAATTTTTTAAAAAATTTCACATGCCGGAATGCAACCTGAATATTTTTTTAATTCCAAAAATAGATCATCAGTTTTTTTGCAAAAAAAAATAGAACGGTCACGTTTTTTTGGCAAGAGAGAGAGAGAAAGATAAATGGCTAATGCACGCTTTGGAATTTCGAAGGTTCGACTTATCGTCGGATCCTTTTTCCAGTTCGTTTTTTCCCACGCTGACGACACTGTATCTCGCTGTGTGTGACTATAAAAAAGAGGAGAGTGCGGGAGAGAGAGAGAGAGAGAGAAAGAGATGGAAAATGGGTAATCGCGGTATGTTGGAGCGAGAGAGGAGAAAAGTACCGCGGGGACTACTGAAAACGAGGCAGAGGCCCGACCAGTATTCTCCTCTCCTTTTCTCCTTCCAGGAAGGTGCTGGCAAGATAACTACGAGGAAACCGTACTACCCGTTTGTTTGCCCCATCGTTTTACCCTCTCGCTCGCTGTCTTTCTTTTTTTTTTACTTTCGAAATGTATCGATGAATAATTTATTAAATAATGAAAATGAAAATCAATATTTAAAAAGTGATTGAAATGTTTTATACGACTTCGACAATATGGTTAGATAAAACAAAGCAAAAAGTTAACATTATCGAGCAATGAAAAACTTCAATGTTACAAAGTCAATATTTTCAAAGTCACTGAAATTATTCCTCGATTTGTAAATATTTTTCTAAATAATATAGAAAATAGTTTTATAAAAAATCTAGTCAGAATTAATATTTCAGAAGTTGTCAATGTTTTTTAACTTGTCCAAAGCTTTACTGAGAATCGTGCAGAGAAAAGAAGAAAGAAATCGTGTAGAGAAAAAAAATTGAAGAATTAACATTTTAGAAAATATTGAAAAATGTAATACATAAAAATAATTTTTCGAATTTAGAGTATTTGTCTGAGAACATTTTATTTATTATTTGTAATTTCTAAAATATTAATTCTTCGCTTACAAGTTTTTCTCTTCGCTATATGAATCTCAAAAATTTATTGTCTATTTTTGGAACTGTCAAAAAATTGTTTACTTTTAATCTGTCAAAAAATGTCTCTCTTTTTTTCTCGCTTCATTTAAAAAGCTCGCTTACGGCATATCACGACCGGAAGCTGATAAGGACCGCTCTACGGAGACTTTTTTCTCAACATTTTTTTTATTCTTTTTTTTTCCTCTCAAAAATAATGCGAAGGAACTCCGAGGCCCGGACGCAGTCTCGGTGCAACTCGCGCGAGTCTTTATCTCGTATCAAAAATGACATAATACATCTACGTGTATAAATATACGAGGAGAGGGAAAAAAATGGGAACACGATTAGGTTGACGAAACTTTGACCCTTCATTTTTCTTTTTTTCTTTAAATGACAGGCTTCATTCTTTTCCTCTGTTTTTTTGAGATCATTTTTATCAAATTCCTCACGCTTCCAGTTTTTATCGTTCAAGAAAGAAATATCAAAAAAATAGAAAAAAAAACGATCGTTTTTTTTTTCGTTCCGGATAATCTCTCACGTGCCGGAGAAAAGAAATGTGTGCACAGTCTATCCAAACAAGGGAAATTCCAAGATGCGCCTCGATTACGAGATATTTACATCATTTTTTGAATTTTTGAAATTTCTCAATATCGAAAAAATGTTTTCCTTTGAAAAATTCTAATGTATATTTTAAAAAAGAAGCTATGTAAGAAATGAGTGTGCACAACATTACTTTACTTTGTAAATAAAAAAAACTTCATCTTCGTATTTGAATTTGGCGCCGAACCGACAGTCGTCGATTCTGTTGTCATTATGACGTCAGAGAACAACTCCAGAGACATTTTTTGTATTTTTTGTATTGATAAGTGGACGTAACGGGATCTTTTTTTCATTTTCTTTTTCGATCCGAAGTACACGACGCCGGAAACTTCGTTTTTCGCGTACAGTGTGCGGGACTCGTGGAGAATAATTCTGGAGGGAGAAGAGCACACTGCAGGGCAGGTGTCAGAGCAGATGTCGCGACCCGGCGTTTCTCGCACGCTGCATCGCATTCTCGCGCTATATTCGTTATTTTTATTATTCCCATATATTTATTCTTCACGGGTTCTTTCGAGTAGCTGTTTTTGACGGGTTTTTGAGAAGAATTGAAAACATCTTTGAAATAGGAAGTAACCTAAATTCCGTGCTGTTTGTTTCAAAATTTATGACGAAATTTTTTTTCAAATTTGAAAATTAGTCATCCAATGAATACAGATGAGTTATGAAATAACAAACTTTATGGGATTTACCATTATGTCTTACAAAAAATTTTTATATTTACCCTAAAATAAACCAAAAATTTAAAAACTTTTGAAAATTTTTTTTTATTGGTTTAGTACCATCATGCTTCGGTGCGTTGTCTCGTGTTAATCATTTACTTAATATCGAAATTATTAAATTGTTGTTATTAAACTATTAATTGATATTGTAAACAAATTTTAAATAACAAAAAATTAAAATTTTTTTTAAAAAGTGTTATATTCAAAAATAAAGCACAGAGTTCACTAATTTTATATTAAAAAATCACTGTAGGTATAATACGGACACTCAAAATGTATGACGTCTACGAGCCCTGCCAAAAGTGACTTTTCCATCATGAATCGATAAAATTTGAAATTAGAACGTTGAAATTTTTTATTTACGTCATTTAGAGCGATACTTGATAGTTTCCTAATGTTTTATTGACAATTTTCTTATTATTTATTGTTCAAGCATTTTAAAACAATCAGGCAAACTTGTTCAAATTCTTTAATTTATTTATTATCGTTTACTTTTTTATTTTTATTTGTTTTTACTTAATTAATCAATTAATAAAAAAATGATAAAATTAGATATTTTTGCAGAGATTTTCATAATATATTTTTAAATAACATGCCGAAATTTCAGTGATTTGAGGGTTTTTATTATGAGGTCCAAAAAAGCGATTTTCCAACAATTCTTTTACTACAAAAAAAATAGGCGAGCCTGGAGAGATATTTTGATATATAATTAAAATATATGTATAAAACAAATTTTCAATTTCACAGTTAAAAATTTATGAGCCAATACGATGAGCGTTCGACAATTTTTAATTTCTCCCCGAATGAAAATTATATATAGTGCAAAGTATCTCAATTAAATGCAAAAGAAAAAGAAATTAAACATTAAAGAAAAATTACTTCAAATTCATGTAATTTTTAAGGTCTCGCATACGAATGTCAAAAATAAAAATTATCATCACATTTACAGACACACGCGTTCACGATGACGTGATGGCCGAAAGAAGGCAACTTCCGGTCTCGGAGCCCGAGAGCGCAGCGTCGGAAGCGAAGAAGCCAAGACTGGACGAACCGGATGAGGAGGAGGAAGAAGAGAAATCGGGAACGTCATCGGGTATCGAGAAATTGAGGAACGCGGAGGATGACGGAAGTGAGAAGAAGACTGAGGAACGAGTGACCGAAGGTGACATTTCGGAATCGGTAACGTCATCAGGGCGCGACACGGAAGTGGAATCGAGCGAGCCGGGAACGTCACGTGACGAGAGCATCCCCGGAAGTAGCAAAATTAGCGAGAAAAGTCAATTGGCGTTAGCTCCGAGGGCGATGGGGCAGGAAACCGGAAGTAAATCCCGAAGTGGTCTCGTCGGAGAGCACGCCCAGTACGAAGAAATCTCGCTACTCGGCGATGGGGCCTACGGCACTGTTTACAAGGCCAAAGATCTAACAACCGGACTCGTCGTGGCGCTAAAAAAAGTTCGGGTTCCTCTCACCGAGGATGGATTACCAACTTCCACTTTGAGAGAAATCGCTGGACTCAAACAATTAGAGAGATTCGAACATCCACATATTGTAAATATTTTTTTTTTGTAATCCAAAAGGTCTTTTTATTCGAGACAATTTTGAGAGAAATCGATGGACTCGAGCAATTAATTTTTTTTAATTTTATTATTCAAAAGGTCTTTTTATTCGAGACAATTTTCTGTTCATTGTATTTTTCAAAAATATTAATTTCATACATTAGGAATTAATATATTGCTTGATAAAAAAATTAAAAAATAATAATAATTGATTAATTTTTGGAAAAAATAATTATTGAAGAATTTATATTCAAGGTAAGACTCCTGGACGTCTGCCAAGGAAATTACTTACAATCTTCGAGCTCCGAGGACATCGCAGAGCGAGTTGATCGAAGTTTGACTCTGTGGCTCGTTTTCGAGCATGTCGAGCAGGATCTCGCTTCGTACCTGGCTTCACGAGCTGATGTCAAAATTCCCGCAGACCAAATACGTCGAATGTCCCAAGAAATTCTCCTTGGAGTTGATTTTCTTCATAGCCACAGAATAATCCATCGGGATCTCAAGCCACAAAATTTACTCGTCACAAGCGAGGGACGAATAAAAATTGCAGACTTCGGTCTCGCGAAAACGTATGACTTCGAGATGCGCCTCACGTCGGTGGTAAATAATTGATTATATTATTTCCTTCATTAATTTATTCATATAAAATTCTTTCGCAAAAAGAATCGAATTTTTACCAATTTTCTTTTTTATCAATTTTTCAAGTAATTATCTTTTCAGGTCGTAACGCTATGGTACAGGGCACCGGAAGTGCTACTGGGTTGTTCATACGCTACGCCGGTCGATCTCTGGTCAGTGGGATGCATTTTAGCTGAGATAAACAGACTCCAGCCTTTATTTCCTGGCACGAGCGAGGGTGATCAGCTAGACCGAATTTTTCAGTAAGAGCTTTGAGTTTTCCTGCTTCTGACTTTGAAAAGAAAAAACAACCAAGAAATCAACTTTATCGCGATTCAATTAAAATTTTTAAACAGACGATTCAGCGACTTGTTGTTCACGTAAAATTCATTGTAGATTTCATACCTTCTGAATTTCTGAAGATGAAAATTTTTGTAATTAGTTTACAATATTATTGTTTTTTTTTATTAAATACGGATATATTTTTTTTATTAATTCAGAATAATTGGAACACCTAGTCGAGAAAATTGGCCGGAGAACGTATCACTGAGCTGGACGGCTTTTCCTCATAGACAGCCAAGACCCTTGAGGAGCCTTATACCAGATCTCAACGACGAGGGCATCGATCTTATAAAAAATTTGCTCACTTTTGATCCTCACGTACGTCTGAGCGCAGCGAATGCGCTTACGCATCGCTACTTCGTCACGGAAACCTGACGATTTTTCTTTATCACGTATTATTATGATTATTGACTCGCCAGAGAAAAATCGGCGGAACCGTCTCGATCCAATATTTCGAAAAATTATCTGTTTTTTTTTCTTTTTTTTTGTTAGATAAAGTTTCCATGACCATTCCTTACGTTCCCTCGAGACGCCGCTTCGCATTTTTTTATACCTGAAAAAAATAGAGATTCGATTTTTAAACGAGTATTATCGAAAATTCGATTCTATAGATTAAGCGAAAAATAATGCAATTAAGTGTTAAGTTGTTGTTATTTTTGAGCTCAAGGTAATCGAGATCGAGAAACATTAAGCTTAAGAAATTTCGGGTAGTCCACATTTAGTATTATAAAGTTTTTTGTGTATGTGTTTTTTTTTCTCGTAAGACTGGAGTCAACGAGGCTCACTTAGGCCAGGAACGATTTCGTGATCGTTCCGACTCTAAACCAGAAACGTCACTGCCATTTTACGTAAGAAAAATCGCGCCGAATCGCAACCACGATTTATATTTATCTATAGCAACGTGTGTATAATTTTTCTTTTTTTTTTGTATTTTATGTATCATAGGTATTCTATTGAGAATTTACGCATATTGAAAGAAACTCTACATCGTATTTCTACCGTTATTTATCGAGGAAATGAACAATACGATTATTTTGTATTAAATAGTTTATGAGGAATTATTAGACAGAGATTGATATTGAGACTGTAAAGTATTGAATAAAAGTTTTTATAGTTTTGTATTTCTGGTTCTACTTTTTTCATTTATTGATTAATTTCACCCTGAACAATATAACTTGCACTGCAGAGTTTACAAAAAGAGAGATGAAAAGGCTCTTGAAAATTTGAATTTCCCGCTATTTAAATTCACGGTTCTTTTTCCAAGATGACCGCTACTTTGGACTTCGTTCCGATCTTTTTCATCAATTAATTATAGGCTCATTACGTTGAGTCACAATCAACGTAAAATCGATAAAAATACAGTGAATTCTAATATTAATAAAGTAAAATGAGACTTATTAATCTCGTGAAAAAATCCACCGACTGTTTGTTGTTTTCTCTGAACCGCGGCGTTGCTCTGAGCTCGCGAAAAATGGCGTCCGAGGTTGAAAAGTCGCAATCTGCGGATCCCGGTGGTGACACGATTTTTGGCAAAATATTACGAAAGGAAATTCCATGCGATTTCATCTATGAGGATGAGAAGGTCGGTGATCTGCCAAAATAATAAATTTCTCATTTTTTACATTTTTTCTACCATAATTTCGATTCCGGCAAACGTCGCTGGCAACAATGACGTACGATTAATTGTAGGGTATCCATTTCAATTGAAAATATACAAATACTACCTACGAAATATCAAAATTATGTCCATAAATATATTAGAAGTACGATACTAATGTTCTAATGATAATTACAATCCATGATGCATATTTAAATAAATTTTAAGCTAATGATAATATTGCTTGGATTTTTAGTGCGTCGCCTTTCACGACATAAGTCGGCAAGCTCCGAAGCATTTTCTCGTGATCCCCAAGAAGCCGATTCCTCAGCTATCGCGTTCCGAGGAATCGGACGCTCCGCTATTGGGCCATTTAATGTACGTTGCACAAAAGGTTGCAAAGCAGGAAGGACTCGAAGATGGTTTTCGTCTGGTCGTGAACGATGGCAAAAACGGTGCGCAGTCCGTTTATCATTTGCATCTCCACGTACTCGGTGGTAGACAGATGGAGTGGCCACCAGGATAAGACGTTCTGAACTTTCGAGGGATGCGAAAACAAATGAAAATGAAAAATCGTTTAAAATGTTAAAAAATCGTACTGTATAAATAACTATGCGATTAAAACAGTTTCATGATATTGAAAAATTATTGAGTTGTTATTAACAATCTTTTGCTTTTTAATTAACAAATTTAAATGTCTCAAGACGATCAACATTTGAAAAATGATCAGCTGGTAATAACTTTTACCGATAGTCGATAAGATTTAAATCAGTTTCCTGAAAATCAAAATCACGAAAAAAATATACCTAAGTGTAAATAACATCGAAAGGTTTTATGAAGTTAATTTTCTATACATACTTTTTCGGTTATCCTGAAATGGACATTCGTGTAAAATAAAGAATACAAGTCAGAATTGCGTATTATCTACAAAATAGTTTTAATCGTAATATTAATTAATAATATACAGATTGTAAATATTAACTAAGCAATAATAAAATATGATGTAACAAGATTTTCGTGATCTTCTCCATAAATCGTTTTTTTTTCTTCTACTATTCTCGAAATTCCGCAATCACGAAATTTTCGTATTGGCATGATTATTTTTTTGTTTCTCACGGAGGATGGAGGAGAAAAAGGCACGGCGGGAGCGCTTTGATTATTCGACGATTGTCCCGAGCACAATTTGAAAAATTAAAAACGAGTCTTTTTTTCAATGAGAGAAAAAAAATGAAGGGAAAAAATCATTCCTCGGGCAGTTTTTGTTTTTCGAAGCACCAGCTAATTTTCCCGACAATTCGTACGTCGGAAAAAATAATCGAGGAAAACATTCGTTTTTTTTTCTTCACACGGCTCGTCAAATTCGCAAATATTTATACAACTTTTTATCGGATAATGTAGAAAAAGAACGAAGACAAAAATTGATTCTCTAAGTTTATAGGATTTAAAGTATTTTCTACTATAGTACAACGAAGCTCGAAATCGAAATGAACGAGGGAATAAAGCTCCGAGCAAGCTTTCTTCACGAGCGAAAAATCCTCCAGGCTGATTTTCGCACTATTTGTTTTTTTTCCACATTAATTCTCCTCAACGCGATTAAATTATTCTCTACCCTTCCAAAATGTATAAAAATAATAATACTATCGATTCGCGTTTTTGTTTTCCGCCCATTTTTCTTTCTTTCAAAATTAAATCCTTATCTCGCTCGATGGCAAAATTGAAAGCACGAAACAAAAAAGTAATTGGCGGACCCTGTGTTTCTTCTTTCGACACATACACACACACACACACACATTTTCTCACTTTTTTCAGATCTCAAAAATTCTAAAAACTGGTACAAAATTTTTAAAATTTCAATATTTTTTCAAAAAAATAGATATTTACAGCGCAACAATTCTCGTGTGTGGTTCAAAAAAATAATTACGTACTCGTCGAATTAAAAGAAAGTCGAAGATTTAAGAATAACGACCGAACAATTCGATCTTTGGCGATTCGTCTTAGCGAGAAAATTCATTTTAGCGTTATTGTTAGTATTATTATTATATATATTAGATACATGTGTGTGTGTGTGGGTGTCACTGAAAACTATTTTTTTCATATCGTTCTTTTCTACTATCGCATTTTAATTTCAAGATCTTCGCGACAAACGCGATTCGACTATTGTCGAAAAAAAAGTTTAAGCGATTTTCCATTTTTTTCGTAGAATTTGGCCTCGATTTTCAGCGCGAGAGAATTTTTATTTATTTTTTTTAAATCGCCTCGATGAAAAATTGACGATTCTCTCGCGTTGAAAATGTATATTTTCTCCGGGGATCACTATTGTCAGTTGCCCATACTCGCATTCGCCGGCAATGTTGCCGATCTTTGCTGCACCGACAAGTATGGCTTGAGCGTCGATCTCGTGGACTCTCTGAAATAGAAAGACGGATAATCAATTTTTTTTTTAATTTCATCGTCTCTAATATACCGTGAAAGGATAAAATAATAAAACATGAAGCAACGGATCATACAAAATTGCATTAATATTTAAAAAACAGCACTAGTGCAAAAAAATCAAGCCAGTCAAATCTCGTGCATTAAAAAAAGATACAAAACATTGAGAAAAATGAAGCATAAAAAAATACGTTTTCGAGGCTTGCAGTCGAGGTAGAATAACTTTTTCTGAAGTCAACAAATCTTTTTTCTAGGTCAGAAAATACTCTTTTAAGATAGTTCGGTGAAAAACGCTATTCCAAGATTAAAATTTAAAAAAATTTTTTAAATAATTTTTCATTCATTTATTAATTTCTCAAACAGTTTATCGTCCAGTTTTAGAGAAATTTGATAAGATTGTGTTTTCGTTTGTAAATAACTGCATACGTTTACATCCCATGTTTTTTTATTTTTACTATAAGTTTCATCATTTTAGAGTGCAAAGTGACCCTCGTATTTCTATCTATTCCCAAAAAAACACGTATGCAAAATAAACATCATTCTCGTTGAAAAAAAAGAGAGAAAGTATATCGAACCTTATCTATTGAACCAATTTTTGTTGTATACATATAATTCGTCAAGATGATCAAAATATAAATTTTGTCACTGCATCAAAATATAAAAATCTTATTCAATAGAACTAGTGGAGATCGTAAAATAATAATTTCAAGATTATGAGATTTCGTCGACGAGTTGCTAGGCACTCAAAGAGTCACATGGCCGTCAGCGAACTAGCTTAAAAATTGGGATTCAAGGAGATGGAAAAAATTCAGAAATCGATCTAACCTCTCTATAATACCCAGACATGCGACGTCACAACAAAAGAGAGCTAACTTTAGTCCTCGTTCGTGCTCGTCCGAGTACGCTACCTTGGCGAGACGCGCTGCCCGGAACCGTCCACATGTGAGTTCGCCTTGTAACCGCATTTCTGAATCCTCCTCGACAATCTCGTCACCCAGTACTTCTGATCATCTAAGCTGCCAGCGAGCAACAACAGCTCGCGCGCCGTGTTCGGATCGTAGTGAAATTTGCACGGTGCTATCGCGTCCTCTTTTTTGTCCAAATGCTCCTTATGAACCTTTATTCTACATCCTATTTCGGAATAAAAGTCAATAAAATCCCAAAACTTGATCGATCAAATATTTCAACTTTTTTTCTCGCATTTTACGATTGTAAATTTGTTCAAATAATAAATAAAAGAATCGAGTATCAATAAGATGTGACAAAAAATTTACTTCGACATTCGAGAGCTGGAGGCGGTCGGAACATATGCCAAAGCTGTTTCGAGCAGACTTCGCAGGTAGTTGGTATGTGGTAAGAGATTGAGAGGAATTCATGGCCTTTGAGTAACTGGGTACCGGGTTTATCTGCCAGTTGTGACAATTCGACACCTGGAAGTGCATTACCCTCGTCGCCCGGTCGCCTTGCCTCGCCTTCGCCGGCGTAAAGTAACTGGAAAAAATTTTTTTTTTCCAAGGTTTATTATCGAGGTTGAATTATATATATCAACACTTTAAGTCATAAAATTATAATTTAGACATAAATAATAAGGGTTCGTTTAGATGCTAGATATCTAAATCGTCCCGTGATCAAACAATTTTATAACTTATGCTTTGATTTATTACCTGAAATATCCTAGGAATATCTTTGGCGTCTGCTCTGATAACGTCGCCCTGCGTGACAGATCTAACGTGAAAGACTTTGCTAAGATCGAGAATGAGTACAGGGTCGGCGTTGAGCTTGTCGCTCTCGTTGTTGTAGAAAATAATTTTTTTCGACGAAACGACGACGTATTGTTTTTTCCAGCCGTGCCTCTTGATGTTCTGCTTGTTAGGAACATTTAGCCATCCCTCGAGTCTCATGGCACCGTGCTCGGACAGGACCGAGTCCTCACCGTCGTTCTCCACAGACGAGACGCTCGCAGTTTCTGAATTCATCGAAGAAATCTTCATCTGTAACGTTTCGATCTCCGAATCCTTGGAATCCAACTCCATTTGCAGCCTGAGTTTCGCTTGGTTTTCCTCTACCAGTTGTGACTAAAGTTGAACAAGTGAAAATTATTCGTGTAAATATATTTTTCGTTTTTAAAATTAAAAACTATCTATTTTTTGACAATAAAAAAATGATTGTCTCCAAATTACAAAGTTTTTCCTGCAACTATTGAAAATATAAATAAGCATGCTGTTTTTTATGAATTATGCATTTCACCTGTCTAGATTTCATTTTTCAATGAAATTGAACTTTAGATAAGTACCAAAAAAAAAAAAAATTCACAAATAAGAAATATTTGTTGTATCCCTATCGCAAATATTTTTCTTTGGTTATAGAGAACATAATATTGTACCTGTAAGTCCTGTAAATCCTTTTGCCATTTGTTTGACAGTTGTGCATATTTTTCTTTCTCCAACGTCAATTCTTGCTGCAATCTTCTGCAATCCTTTTCCTTTTTCTTAAGCTCTGCCGAGGAAGTTTTGTTCTTCGTTTTTCCTTCAAACGTCATATCCTTGCGATAAAGTACCTGCGAGAGTTTTGAAATTGCTTGTTCCTTGAGTAATTGTTCTGTGCTTAATTTTCTGCTCAATTTTTCAATTTCCTCTGCGTTCGACTGAGCCTTGCTCAATTTTTCTTGCAATTCCTGAACTCTCTTGTTCGCATCCTCTTTCTCCTTTATCGCTTGCTCGACGGTTTTTTTGAGCTCAGCTTCAGTATCCTTCAGACGATTCAATATTTGCTCTTTTGCGTTCAATTCTTGATGGTGCTTTGTAACTCCGTCCTTATATTCGAGTTCCTTCATCGTTCTCTCCTTCTCGAGATCAGCTACCGTCTCTTCCGCTATTGATCTAGCCAACGCCTCACTGTCACCTCGTGCCAAAGACAATTGCAACTGATGCACCAATGAACTTCTTTCCTCAACTAATTCCTGCTGCAATCTGGTCTTCTCGTCCAGTTCTTCGCGAAGCTCCTGAGTCTGAGTCTTGTAAAGAGTCTGAAAAACATTTTTATTTCAATCTTCATCTCTGCATTTGATTTTCACATTTGTAATCTCAAATTTTCAGTCTAAAAACTTTCTTACCGAAAAATAAGCCTCAGCTTCAAGTTGTTCCTGCAATTCTTTTGTCTGCAATAAATCGACGTTCCTCTGTGTCTTCAAATTAGCGAGTTCCTCGTCGATCTGTCTTTTAGCCTCGCGTAGCTGGCTGACCTCACTAACGAGTTGCAATTCTCTGGCTCGAAGTCTCCCAGCCTCCGAAGACTGTTGCGCTAATTCTGACTGAAGAACGTTTCTCTTTTGTTGCTCCTGCTCGAATTGGCCCTGCAAAGCTTTCACCTTTTCTACCTCTTGTCTGTGTTCACCCTCTAATTTTTGAAGTCGCTGCTGAATTTGACGATAATCAACCGAGAGCATTGACGTCTGACGTTCTTTTTCCTGAGCCAACAACTCCGCTCGCTGTCTTCCGCTTTTCTCCTCATTTAATTTTGCTTGAAGAGCTGAAAAAATGGATAAAATATTTATAAAGATATGATATTAATATAATACGCCCATAAAAAAATTCATACCAAATGTAAAAAGTACAATAATAAATAAATTTCTAGAAGTTTGTCTGTTTTATATATTTGCCAATGTACATACGTTTGTAAAAAGACGGTCATCGTGGAGCATTTAAAGAACGCACAAAAAAATTGAGACATTTTGTAAAACAATTTAAAAAAATAATATCATTACTTTAAAATGAATTATTCGATCATTTGAAAAATACCTTTAATCACCCTATCGATTCTTCCTGGAGAGTTCCAAATTAATGCAGAAAATTGTATAATTTGAATACTAAATGAATAAAATTAATCTCAACTCTTTTAATATCAGAACTGTTATATTTACTCTATATGTCATTTCATTTTTTACCTTTAACGACTTCCATATTTGCTTCTTCTTTAGAAAGAATTCTGGATCTCTCAGTTTCCTGGTGAGCGGCAACTTCCTGGTTGTATCTCGCCTGGGCGGCCTTCAGCTCGAGTGTAAGGCTCGCCGCTTCCTTCTCCAGAGCTGAGATCCTTTCGTTCAGTTGTCTGTTGTCTAAAGTCGCTTTTTCTTCTTTCTCACGACTACGCTCTAGCTCCGTGTACAACGAGGCTAAACGCGATTCCAGCTCCGCCGTAAGAGACGAAGCTTGAGAACGGGAACTTCGTTCTTTTGACAATTGGCCCTTGAAAAATAAAATTTTAATAATCAGTTGTCAAAGTCTAAAAAAATTTTCATTCTTTTTTTGATTATGTTTAACATATACAGTACACAATATATTTAAAATTGCTTAAATAACAATTTGAAATATAATTTTGTTTGCAAGTGTAATAAATTGTATGAAAATGAAAAAAAAAGCAATTATGTAAAATTTGAATAAGAATGTTAAAAAAGTGGAATTGATAAATAACCTGCAAGCTTGCAACTTCTTGTTGCAATGAATCCGTCTGAGCTTGGAGCAACGATCGCGCAGCTTGAAGCTCATTTGCCATTTGTTGGGCTGTTTGTCGAGCGACCGTGACCTCAGTTGCCTGTTTTCTCATCCTCGAGGCAGACTCAGTTTCCCTCTCGAGTTTGCTCTGCATCTCTTTGATCTGTTTCTCGAGAGTCAGGACTCGTTCGCTCGTTTGCTGTGAATTTGAGGCATCGCGAACTCGTCTTGTCTGCTCATCGTCGAACTTTTTCTTCAGCTCGATGTACATCGCCTCGGATTTCTTCCGCGCCTCGGTCTCATGCTCAACGCGACGCTGAACGTCTTTGTAACTGTGACGGAGTATCGTCAATTCTTTGTCCGCTCTCGCTGCTTCCTCACGAATTTCCGTCTCTCGTCTTGTCACGATTTCTAACTGAGAGACCAACGCTCTATATCGTTGTTCAAGATTTTCGACCTAGAAAACGTATTGCGAGTTTTTTAATTTTTGTTTCCCCGAATTACTCCAATTGTTATATTCTATTATATAAGATATTTTTCTATTGAAGCAAAATAACAGCCTATATAAATTTAATAAATTTAACAATAAATAAATATACCTGACGTCTTTCTCTCTCGAGTAACGTTTCCATTTGCGACAACTTTCCATCCTCGCTGACACCGTTGTTCATGTGATTTTCAATCCCGTCGACGGCCTCCTTACCATTATTGAACAAAAAATTATAATCCCCAGAATATGTAAAACCAATGAAAGGCAAATGATTTCCAGAGAAGGCTTTGGGTACGGGAAAACTCTCCTCGGGTCCGTCCTGCTTATCGACGTCGTCAAAATTACTAGTGTCATCATCGCCGGACAATTCCGGAACAACGGGAGGCACGCATTCCCTCAAATTATCGAACGTCCACTGATCGTTCTTAAAAAACGGATGAGATTTTATTTCCTCGACACCGTTACGGCCTAGTCGGGTCGTCCGATCGGTTAGAAATCCACAGATCAAATTCTTCGCTGAGTGCGATATATCGACTTCCTGGGGAAAGTGTAGAGAGTTCCTGTAGTCCATTATCTTCGAATACGTTCCGACGAGCGAGTCCGCGTAAAATGGGGTGTCCCCGACCAGCATCTCATACAAAAATACCCCGACTGACCACCAATCGCATTCACGACCGTATACACCTTCTCCACCTTGAGACTGTAAAACTTCTGGAGAAATGTAGTCAGGAGTACCAACAGCCGTGTCCGATCTGACTAAACCATCCTGGACAAAAAAGAAAGAGAGATAAAAATGATAATGTTTCTATAACATTTCCTTTTTCATTAATGGTAATGAAAAAAACTTACAGCATCCATTCTCATGCAAGTACCAAAATCAGCGAGTTTAAGATGTCCATGTTTATCCAGCAGCATATTGTCGGGCTTGACATCGCGATGTACGAATCCCATCAGATGAATCGCATCTAAAGCGAGAACGACCTCGGCACAGTAAAATTGAGCCCATTTTTCCGGCACGTCGTAATTCGACATTAAATTCACCAAATCTCCTCCCGGCATGTAATCCATCACCATGTAAAGGTATTTGTGATCCTGAAAAGCGAAGTGCAACTGGACAATCCATTGAGAATTCGCGTGGGCCATTATATCACGCTCTTCCCAAAAAAATGCCGAATCCGACCGCTTTATCTAAAAAGAAGAAAAAAACAAAAATTATTCATGTATATTAAGATGTGTCATTTTTTAACAGAATTTCATCACCAAAAGTATGAGCAATAAATTATTCGGATATCTCGAAAATTGAGTGAGATGTTTTTTCAATCCACAGTGAAATTTTATTCTTACATAGTAAACAAATTTTTATGTCAATTCATGAAAATGACAAATCATAAATGTATTTTAAATGCTTTTAAATTTGTAATATGTACTTGGTTTTTTTTCTATTATCTCCAATTTGAAGATAACTCTTTAATATAAAATATATAAAAATGAGATTATTTGCGTACGTGAATGAAAAATTACATAAAACTGAGAGATGTAAGAGAAAATAGTTTTCTCACCATTTCAAATTTACTGAGCAATTTCATCGCGTAAACTTTCTGTGTTGAGTTGTGCCTGACTAATTGGACCTCCCCGAAAGCCCCTCTGCCTATTACTTTTATCAGCGTGAAGTCGTCCATCCGCATTCGCAATTTGCAAATGTCCTGGCATATGGAGTCATCTGCAACATACGTTATCATTCGTATTAAAAATTCGACATTATCTTGTGAATTTTGATCCTGAAAAGTTTGGAGGTGTCTTAAGAAAAATTGATAAAATGCAAATGAATGATGAAATTTAAAAAAAAACGATGGAAGAATTGAAATGATTCAAAAGTATTGTCGAAAATGTAAAAAAATTCTAGAAATTGTTTAACAGCTTCGTCTATCGTTAAAAACTTAAATGCGATTTTTATCGCGTCAATTCTTATTGTAAAAGTTGAAGGTATTCAAAAAATAGATAAAATAGTAGAAATAGATGAGAAAATTTAAAAAAATTATCAAAAAATTTCATAAATTGTAGACTATTTGTGGAAATGTTGGAAGCATTAAAAAATCTTGTGAAATATACAGTAAATATTTAAAGTTCAATGACACATTTTATACAGGGAATCTTGATTCTGAAAGTTTGAGTTACTTGGAGAACATGACAAAATAGCATTAGATGAGAAACTTTAGTAAAAATAACAGAAAAATTAAGAAAAATTGAAATTGGTTTTTAAAGAGTTATGAAATGCTACAAAAATGTAAAACCTACATCTATTCATGTAAGCCTCGATATTCTTCATTCTCTTGACACTGGGATGTTCACAGTCCGCGACAAGTGCCTGAATCGTATCCAGTAAACTGTCAACATTGGAGACGCTTCGAGGATCCTTGATCTTTTCCTCGAGCGCTCTGAGCCGTCGCCGGCGATCCTCATCATGAATCATGTCCATTTTTGACCAAAAAAAAATCAGTAAAATGCCTTTTGCCTAAAAATCCCTCGCGCTTGTACGCGACTTTGATTTTTTTCCACTCATCAAAGAAAAAAAGAACAAAAATTAAGCGTCGATGATTTCCTCCGCTAAGTGCAGAATGGACTTAAAATTGAAATTCTCTCTTTCAGGTCCATGGTAACTAAAACAAAAATTTTTTATATTGATTAAAATAAAGGTGGAATGATGATTAACTACAACACCAGTAACAATGATGATGAATTCTAATTTGTAGATAACGAATAATAATAATGATTTAAAAAATAGTTTTTCATTGTTTTATTATTCGGACGTTAAACGGTCGTCAACTTTTCGAAACAGAAAAAACAATTCTTGTGCGCCGATTCGCGAAATTTTTTTCAACAGATCAAAAAATAGTAGAGAAAAAATTGACAACGAATGAAGTATTGCGGGCTGTAACATCTCTCGTCGTTCAATTTTTCGACGAATTATTGATTTAGTTACAAAATAAATGATAAAAAATCACGTTTTTGACATTCGAATCGCATCGCGATCCTTTTTTTTTAGGTGGGTCTCGCAGGTGCCGCCCGCCCGTCCCCCTCTGCCGACTTCTTTTTCCCCTCGCACAATCGTGCCCCCTCGCCGTAGGTCGCGTACCTCGCGCACAAACAAAAGAAAAACACGATACGCAGTCCGTGGCTGGATAACGTAAAAATGCGATATCGCGAGCGAGTTTTCAAAGTTCAAGATTGAAGATATTTTGCGATTTCGTCGTGAATAACAAATGGGAAGAGGGTGGAAAACAATCTTTTTCATCCACGTACCGTGAAACTTCCGACCTCGACTGCGAGTGTCCCAGCACTGTCGTTTTTTTTTGGTTGGTTGTTTTTTTTTTGGGGGATTTTCTTTCTTTTGGCCGTTTTCGCGATCGCGAATTTTCTCTCGCGCAGTACGAGAGAAATTGTCTGTTTTTTTTTAGATTTCGAATTACGACGTTCTGGTGTCACTGAGACGCGTTTTTGATCATTTTCGCGAAACGACGGGACCAAAAGTGCAGCCCCAATTGTGTAGACTGTGCGACGGGGTACGTGCACGCAGACAGCTGAGATCGCGCGTGCGCCGTTGTGCGGGGGAAAAACGCACGCGCGTGCACGGGCGCGTGAACGACTCGCTACGACGATTGGAAATGAAAATTATACATTTTGAGGAAAAGTTTTTCGATTGTCGAAGAAAAATTGATTGAAAAACATCGAAATATATAAATTTTACCGATTCAACGAAAGGGCTAGGGACTTTTTTTTGAAAATTTTTGTCTAGGGGAATATCACCTGTAATTTTGAGAAAAGTCGCTAGATGATGTTGTGTGACTTTTCCAATGAAATTATGCACCAATGAACGTAAAGCGCGCGGAAAAAAAAATTTTTTACTCACCAGCAGCAACGAGTTCAGAAGAGTATGAATTAGTTGGTCTCACTTTGCGATTATTTCGTAAATCGTTTTTTTTAGGGATAGGAAAACTTTTTCATTTCTCGAAAAATTTATAATAGAATATTGTAGGTATACCCTAGTTATATCGTTCTGTGACTTTTTAAATTGTACCCCAATGAATGAGGATTGCGCGAAAGAAAACGTTTTCTTCAAATATTCAAAAGGACGAATATATTTAAATTTCTATTACATTTTTAACATACAATAAATCATTATAATCTATTTACAAATATAATATTTTTGTTCGTTCGGACCGAAAACATTGCACTGGACGATTAAAAATTTCCTGACGCCTCAAAGAGATACTTGCATTTAACGTCTTCAAATGTATAATGGCATGAAAATGCCCATACACGTTTAAAATCCCATTTTTTAATCTTTTGCAGATTTTCAAAGCGTTTCATCATTGCAAATTTTTAATTCTAATGTTAATACTTATCTTCAAGGGTTGTTCATTTTAAACACAACTCATACATCAAGGCCTCAAAAATCACACATTTTTAGTCATAGCCCTGCACATATGACTCGCCAAAAAATATCTAAACTGAAGTCTATATTTCGAAAATTAACGATTTTGAATTTCTACTCTAAAATATATAGATGTCAAAATCGAAATGTATTAAAAAATATCAGGCAAAGAATACTAAAATTGATTTTATGAGTTTCAAGTTCACTGATACTGTGCGTTTCATTTTCATGAGTCAGATACTTTTTTAAAGATATTTGAGAAGGAAGTAACAATGATTAGAAATTCATAAAATTTATACAGGATGTTCCGTTTAAGCAACAATAACATTACATCCAATTTTGATTCAATTCTGATCATTTTTCGATTCCTTGTATATTTTTCCTGTTCATTTCTTTTATATTCCGCTTCGTCCCGAAACCCTTAATTTCACCCATACTAATCATGGAAACCATCATCCCCTTGAGACTTTTTGTCTGACTCGTTTTTTTACCCGCGTAGCAAGTACCTCCTTAAATCTAGTTAAAAAAAAAGTATTTAAAAATATATATATAACGCGGATTCACGATCTACCATAAGTCATGGTACAAGTATAAAAAATAAAACGTTAGCGCCCAGAGAACGCGAGATTTTTGATATGTCGCGAATATACGAGCTTTTTTTTCCTCTAAAAAAATAATTCAGAGATTCGAAAAATATTTCAGTCTGATTTCTTATCTACGAGTATTATCTCATTTTCTCAAAACGTTGAAAAAGTTTCTTCCCTGTGATACCTCGTTTTTATCTTCAAAAAAATCAAAAAAAGGAGTTTCATTCCTCACGTCTTGTGAATAATAAAATCCCACGTGTCAGTCCATCGGAGCTTTAGCACCTCACTAGCAGTCAATGGCGTCGTTCCGTAGCTCAAGACCGAAAATTTTCGGAATACCAAGAACATAAGTATCACCCAACCGATGATGCAGAATGTGGCCAACGAAACGACGATTCTCCATCGATTTTTAGTTCTGAAAAAATATTTTTTAAATGTATGAATAAACGTTACAAATATGTTCGTAAGATAATAATAATAGATAACAATAATAATCATAATGAGTACTTGATCAAAAAGTAAAGATGATCGATCGTTGCGGCCGTCAACAAAACTTTGAAGACGAATGCTGGTAAATAATGATGCAAAAAAAGTGTTCGTTCGACAAATATAAAAGGAATGAAGTGGAAAGCGTATCCGGTGAGTAAAATTTGTCCATTAGTGACGAAACGGCTCCATTCGGATTCGGGAACGTCGAAGCACATTCTCCTTCGTCGCAGGAGATAAAATGTCAACAATGTAACGTATATTATTAGACCAATAGTTCCCGAGTACCAGACGGCAACGTTTCCGAGGAGATGGACCTGTGCCTGAGATATAAAAAAAATGTTTGCTTATAAAAATAAAATTTTCGACATAGTTCATGAATTTTAAAATATCACTAACATTGCTGTCATTAGCGACCCAATAAGCGATTCCTCTCGTCATTGTCGGCCATTCCAATGGGCTACTGGAGTACATGTGGCTATTCTGGGAGTCCTGTCCCCCGAATAGCATTTTCATCTGTAGCTCCGCAAATTTTTCAAAAAAGCTGAGACTAGTAGCGCCCAGAGGAATCATTTCCGCGTTTATCAGTTCTCGTTCTCGGCCCTTCTGATCCTCGCTTTTCGTGTACCTACATAAATAAACATGGATAAATAAAAAAATATTTAAAGTGAATAAGAACGCTTGATAATGCAGGAAAAAAAAAATTAACCGACCTGTGTTCTTCGACGTTCCAAATGGAGTCAGTCTGTTCAACGATCCTGTCCGCAACAACTTCGTGCTGATTAAAGCCCCAATCGGGAAGTTGTCTCCCGCTGAACTTCAACGCATATTCAGTTCCAACATGAACGAATCGAATCTGACTTTGAATCGCGAGCCAAACATCAGAATCCTCTCTGTTAAAAATCTCAATTCTCCATAAATTCTGAGCAGGCATCGAGACGTTGTAGTCGACGTAGCACGAGACCTCCTGTGACTGAGGCGACATCGGTGCGGCGACGTCATGAGAATTCAAAGCCCGACTCGTTATACCGTGGACCAGTTGAACAATATCGCCATGGCGAAACGGAACGATTGGCTTGTTCACCACTAAATCCTGAATTTCTGGTTTTTTTACAATCCACCAATTGTTAACATCCTTGAAGGAGTAACAGGTGACCTGCTGTTGATGAGAACTCCCACGATTGTCTGGATACCGAAGAGGATATACATGATTGTGACTGTGGAGCCAGCAAGCTCGTCCATGAGTGTGTCTCAGAGTAACTTGCGAACCGTGAGTCACCTCCAAAGGTTGACCTTTCGTTATGCTCGCGAGGCCTCCTTCGAGACTCGCCTGGAAGGCACTAGTCATCACTGCATCGTGAGGACCAGCTTTTTTAAGTACACTCAAATGAACGTAAAATACGCTCAAATATATGGTTGACGTTATCAAGCCGATGACCAAGAGACGAAGAGCTAGATGAACCCAGAGGTGAAGATTCGAGATGGATTTTTTCGCGAGTAGGCTCCAGTAGTCTTGGCATATTATCAAGAAGCCAAGAATAAGAGCGTAAAAACCGACGTACTTGACGCTGAAATTAAATATATTTGATTTAAAAAATTTCGAAGATTTGTATCGACTTTTTTTAATACGATTTTTTTAATTTTATCAACCATAAGGCACAGGTGAGACTGGCGATTCCCAGCGTCAACCAGATCCACCACTGCAGACATCCGGGTCTGTCCATAACGCGCCGGAATTTCAATACGCAGAGAATACCGAATAGAGAGAATTGTATGAGAATGCTTTCCATCAAGATGAAACGAGATTGTGTCAGGAGAGCGTTATCTACAAAGATAATCAACAATGGTGGAAAATGTACAATAAAAAAACAGCAAAAAATAGCAACATGAATTAAAAATTCATACCGAATAAGAGCATTAATCCGGCAACGGCGGCACTCCAAGGCTTCAATCCCAATTCCAGGGCGAGGTGATAAGCTGTGGGTAGAATAAAACTACCAAACAGTGCAGGAACTATTCTCAGAGCGAAAAGGGGAACTCGATCCGAGTAAGGACTTCCGATTCTGTCGAATTTGAAGTCACCGTCAAAGCCGGCTAGATACGCGGCCGCGGCAACGAGTTGTTTGCCCAGTGGAGGATGAGCGTCGAAGAAAAACGTTCTCGACATATATAGACCTACATATTTACCGTAATGGAGCTCATCAAATCTGTAATTAGACAATTCAATGACATCATTCACAATTAATTGCTGTTAACGAAGAAAAAATTTATAGATAACTGATAAATTAATCATTAATCAACATTTTTATACGATTTATGATAATATGGTTGTATTGATACATTAATTGAATACTGACGTATTAATCAAAAACAAATTTTCCAATCGTAATTCTGCATAAAAAAAATTAATTTGCAATATTTTCCGTGATTTATCGCAAGAATGTTGATTGAAAATAAAATAATTATTTAGTAAAAGTATTTTCAAGTAATTATCAATTAAAATATATCATTTTCAACCATCGAACCCTTATATCTTAAATTTTTGATTTTTTCCATTACACTATGCTCCTCGGTTCCTCAAGCCTGTAAAGTCTCGTCACCAGTCCGGCGACTGTCAGAAACACAGCAACAACATCAAATTCCAAGTTTATTGTTATTCGCTTCTGGCCAGAATCCCTAAAGTTTTTCTCGCCTTCCGAAACATGGAGTTTTTCACTGATTTTCTTTGCAGCGTCTGATCTTTCTGTCGCTTTCCCCTAAAATAATATTAAATATCAAAATTGAATATTATCATGCGCATGCACTGAACTATTAAAAATATTAATATTTTTTTAATTCATAAATAATCAAAAAAAGTTTTACCTCATTTTGTAAACTTTTTTCACGAGATATTTTATTCTCGTCGCAATCGAAATTGCCGCTTTGACATTTCGTTTCCTTGTTATCATCGTGCGTGCGATTTTTCCTCCGTCTGAGGTCCATCTCGCGCGTCATTCGTTCCCGAGCCGTTAAAACGAATAAAGAGAGCAAAAAATCGTTTTCCAACGATGAAAATCAAGAATAGGAAGTTGGGACTCTCACCGGGGACGCAAATCGTCAAATATTCGTTCCATGAGACGAAACGATAGAGAGAATTGGTGACGCGGCTCGCCAAGATTACAGTTATTCGAAGATTTTTCTCCTCCGTCTCTCTCCTTCTAAGTCACTCTCTTTCTCTCCTTAGGTGATCCCGGGAGGATGAAAACTGTCCTACCGGTTATACATCTACATTACCGACAGAGTTCAGCCACAAACTTGTTTTTCTTCTCTGCCCTTCTCTTTTTTTTCTCTTGCCTTGTCTTTTTTGCAGTTATCGTAGAAATTTCTCAGGAACCGGTATGCGCGACTTGATACACAGCATAAAGTGATTTTTAAATTATTTCCCCCTTTATGAGCTTTAAATTTCTCTTTCCCTGATACGCTTGTATCGAGAAATTTTCACTATTTTCGTTGACATTTTTCGACAAGTGATACATTTACGGCGCGACCTTGACATTCGACAAATAACGTGTCTTTAGTTTTTGTTCTGTGTAATACTTTTTTTTTACACAGAAATAGTTTCAATTTTATCCGTATTGGAAACTCCACGCGCGAGCGTCGCATCGGTCAGAGCGGAAATTATCCTACTGACACTTTAATGTCGATAAAGTTAGCATGAAATCTACTTTATCGACTATTTACGTCTTTTTTAGTTAGCGCACGCATTTCGAATCGTTTCTAAACCAACGAATTCTGCTCCAATTTTTTACGCCAGATGATTATTAACAATTATAAATTTTGTCGATAAAATGATTGAAAACTGGATTGCAGCTTATAATTAAAATTAAATTCAAAATTTCAAAAGTTCTTCCTGGAGCCGAGGAACTTATGAATTCATTGTTCGAACGTTCCACGTCAAATGATTATGGATAATAATTGTATGTTTTGGAACAAATGATAACAGTCGGATTATAGTGTAAAGAAACAGAGAAAGAAAAAGGAAGAATAGCACTTTGTGAAATGGAAGGACCAAAAAGTATAGAATGTCCTATTTGCTCCAAAGAATTTTCCTCCTCGATAATCGAAGCTCACGTCGAAGAATGCATGCTCTCAAACGAACCACCAAAGGTCAGAAAAGAGTGTTTTCTGAAAAGGCCAAGTTCCGATCAATCGAGCTCGAAGAGCCCTACCACCAAGAGAGCGAAGACACAATTCTTTCCTCATGTTGAGAAACCGCCAGGAAAATCTACAGTGAATAAATCAAATGAAAACCGAACAAAGGAGTTTTTTAAAAAAAATGTAAGATCTTCAAGTTCAAAGCTTAAAAATAAAAGAAAAAAGTGATAAATTTGGTACCAACTGATGATTTATTTTTTTTAATATTTAGGCGGTTGCAGAAAGTTCAAAGAAAATTTCAAAGTTGTCCAAGTATACACCACTGGCGGAGAAAGTGAGACCCAATTCGTTGCTTGACTATGTCGGCCAGACTCATATTTTGGGAAAGCAGAGCATGCTTTTGCAGCTCTTGGAGAAACAAGAGATACCAAATATTGTTTTGTGGGGTCCACCTGGATGTGGCAAGGTTTCTTTTAACAACTTCATCATTAATTTCATTTGTAACAATTTTTTAACTAGAAAGAATGGAACTTATAATTCAATATCTACTATTTATAAATTTTCAAATATTTATGAACAAATATTTCTCATTGAAGATGAGAATATGGACAGTAAAATCCTTGAAAAAAGAGCTTTTCTTATACTCCAAGCAATAAAAAAAATGTAAACAATTCAAAATTAAAAAACATGTTATGACTTTGCAACAACAACTTTGTGTGCAACAACTCATGACTTTTTTTTAACAACGATAAAATATTAATGAAATATTATTCTTATTGAACAGACTTCCCTTGCGAATGTGATTGCAAATATTTGCAAGAATTCTACTATTTATAAATTTTCAAATATTTATGAACAAATATTTCTCATTAAAGATGAGAATATTGATAGTAAAATCCTTGAAAAAAGAGTTTTTCTTATAATCCAAGCAATAAAAAAATGTAAACAATTCAAAATTAAAAAACATGTTATGACTTTGCAACAACTTTGTGTGCAACAACTTATAACTTTTTTTTAACAACGATAAAATATTAATGAAATATTATTCTTATTGAACAGACATCCCTTGCGAATGTGATTGCAAACATTTGCAAGAATTCATCAGGCAATCGTCTCCGTTTCGTAAAGCATTCAGCGGCGATGAACGGAATTTCGGATATCAAGGAAACCGTCCAGATCGCAATGAACGAATTAAAATTTGGTCGCAGAACAATACTGTTTATGGATGAAATCCACAGATTCAATAAACTGCAGCAAGATGTATTTCTGCCTCATCTGGAGAGTGGAACGATCACGCTTATCGGAGCGACAACAGAAAATCCGTCCTTTAGTATGAATTCACCTCTGCTGAGTCGTTGTCGAGTTATCGTATTGGAAAAATTGACAACACCGAATCTCGTCGATATTCTCACTCGCGCTGTTGAGACACTACGAGGAAAAATCAAAGTTTCAGACAATTCAAGCCTCGTCGCAGAGACGAGTACAAATTCAAAACAGAACGATATTAAATACGAACAAAAAAATGAAGAATTATCAAACATCGAAAACGAAAAATCATTGAATCGAGAAAATGGTCATTTGAATGACGTGCGATTTTTTATAGACTCTCGAACGATCGAGTGGTTAGCTGAAACTTGCGACGGCGATGCCAGAATCGCGCTCGGAGGACTGGAATTGGCGATCCTGACGATTCTTCCTAACGAGGAAGAATCTTCGATTCGCGATCCTAAGTCAATAACTCTCGATGAAGTGAAGGAGGGTTTAAAAAAAAGTCATATGCTGTACGACCGAAAGGGCGATCAACATTACGATATGATTTCCGCGTTGCACAAATCAGTTCGAGCCAGCGACGAGAACGCTGCTCTATATTGGCTTGCCAGGATGATGGCAGGAGGCGAGGATCCCGTTTACATCGCCAGGAGATTGGTCAGAATGTCGTGCGAAGACATCGGGCTCGAGGATCCGACAGCTTTAGGTTCTTTGAAGTTTTTATCTCCAGAAATTTTTTTTTTCATTATTCAAGTAACTCTTCTTTTTCTCTCTAAGGTATTCCTTGCATGAAATAATTATCTTCAGGTTTCATCGAAAATTTGCAGAAATATCCTTTGCTGTCATATGTATAACTGTGTAAAATTGGAGGGGCTGTTACCGAATGAAAAATCAAAATATTTATTCTTGAAAATCGTCATTTTTCGCAATCTCCCATAAGAGCCCGTGTTAAATATCCACGATATTAAGGACGAGTATCTCGATTTTTTGGTCGGTGAAGCCTATTGAAATTTTGCACACATTTTTATATAACATCAAAGAAGCTTCAATTAATTTTTTACAAAAATTTGAAGACAAGAATTTTTATCATTTTGTTTATTATATAACAAATAAACTTTACGTAGGATCGATTTGAATTTTGAGTATGTTTTTCTTTAATTGATTTGCAATAATTTTTCCTAATGGACTTAATTGCTCAGTCCACTTGGAATATGAGAAAAAACAAGATCAAAATTTCGATATCTCCCCTCGCGCTAGGAATACCTTAACTGCAGCATTTCATTTATCATTTTAAGAATTTTCTTTTTTAGGTATCGCTGTTGACACGATGCATGGTTGCAAAATGATAGGCATGCCCGAGTGTGATGTTTTGCTCGCTCAGTGCGTCGTGTATTTAGCCAGAGCGCCGAAGTCGAGGTTGATGGAAAACGCTCTGCGAGCAGCTCAAAGGTTCATTGATGAGCATAAAGGACCTCAACCCGGAGTACCTTTACATCTTAGAAATGCTCCAACGAAATTAATGAAAGATATTGGTACTTAATTAATTTTTTAATCCTATGACTTATAACTCCATACGTAAAATATCGAAGGAATGAAATAGAATTCGCGAGTTATTCGAACGAGAATTTATGACAGAATAGAGCAAAATTATAATAAAATAAAATAAGATAAAGAACCAAAGATTTGAAACTCGGAGCATACGTAAAGTTATTATTACATCGTTAAAAATTATTTTTTTATCTTTGAATTTCGATATTATCCAAATGTTCTTTTTCTCTTAGGATGCGGTCGGGGATACAACATGTCGCACAGAGACGAATCTGGATTAAATTATATGCCCGAAGGACTGGAGTGCAACTTTTTCGAAGACGCTGAATAATTTTTTATTGTAACCAAATGAAGTTCAATACGCGCAGGGCGCAGGAACGATGTTTTTTTCAATTTTTTTTATTCGTTTTATTATTTACTCTTGAGTTTTATTCTACTCCCAAGTATTATTATTTTCAATACGAGTTTTTATATCACTCAAATTCAGTGATAAAAAAGAATACCAGAAATGGCTCTTTTCCAGGTTTCGGCCTACAACGCTGAATATATTTTGGAATCAAAATAAGAAATTTAAATACGTGCACGAAGCAGATAAATATGTGCTCTTCCATTTTTTATTTCATTTATTTTTTGCTCTAGAATTTTATTCTACTCTCGAATATTAATTTTGTAAACAAGAAATTATTAAAACATTTTAATTCCGTAATAAAAAAAATAATAGCAATTCGGCTTGATTTTTATTTTCGTTAAATTTCCGTGCCAGATCTTTTTCGTGTCCTCTGAAACACTCATCACTCGCTAATACTATTATTTACAATTTTCTTCTCGTTTTTTCAATGTCATGAAAACGCTTGCACGATATTCATCAAAAAATTCATACACCTTTTAAAATTTCTTAGAACTTATTATTCGTTTCTTGTTTATTTTCGCATCGGATTTTTAAATTTATTCTCACGATACGAAAGTTTACTATTTTTTAAGCGTAATCAAGTATAATTTAGTAAATATTACATGTAAATAACAAAGACAGAATAAAATGAAAAAGGAAGAAAAAAGAGAAAACGAGAACGAACTTTTTTCCATCGATCGCTGTACAAATAATTCATTAAAAAATTATTGTTATTTATTCATATAATTAATTAATTATTAATATTTAATATCATTCGAATTCAGCTGGCGATTTCTTTTGTTCTCCAAGGCAACTGTCGGGTTTTTAAAAAATTGTAAAAAAATTCCCCGTTCGAAATTATTTTTCAAAAACTGTTATTAACTCGCACAGAAGCATTTTTCATCTTGTTCCGATTATTCTTCTCGCTTAGGATCGGAATTTGAGCTTTGAGCTAGCCTTTTCTACCGGTTTTTTAATATTTTTATCGATTCGTAACCAAAGTTTCGTCGCTTTTTAAAATTTTTTCGTATCATTAATTTTTATTGATTTTTTTTCTCTTCTGAACTTTTGTGTGTATTTTTTCTTTGTTTTTGGTGTTACGTTTCCGGGGCAAATATCGTCACGTCCTCATTATCTTTTGTAATATTGCTCCGCATCGCCCGTCGACGATCGTCCATCATTTTTCTCCTCGCCTGCTCGCGCGCCTCCCGCGCCTTCCGACTCGCCTCGCTCGACGCCGTCTTTGGTTTTTGACTCGCGACGCGACGCTTCGCCGAGTTACCGTTTTGCGATGCTCCGCTCGACAATTGTTTTTCCGGTGTTATCTGTGAAATTAAAAAATTCATTTTAACTATTTAATTTATTTAATATTAATGTATTCCGCAATTATTAATTATTTTATTTGTAAAATTAATCTTATTGGGAATCGGCGTTAATCAAATTTTTAGTAGCAAGTATTGCAAAAAGATATATGAAATTAAATGCGATTACTCTTTTGGGTTCGGGATACAAGGACGTTTATTTGGATTTTAAGGACAATTTGTTTATAAATACAGGATGATAAAAAAAAGTTAATAGAATCAGGAACTTTGTATTCCATAAATAAAATTAAAAATACTATTGATATTTAGTCTCGAAAGAAAATTTTTTACAAGTCGTAATTTTGAGAACGATGAGGACGAGGGTGAGCATCCCGTAAAAATAAATATATAGCGATAACCTGCAAAAAGTTCTATTGAATTTTAAGAACTTTAAAAATTCGGCAACTCTTCGAGAATTTTGTATCCCAGGAATTGCCCTAACGATGGAAAATCTTGAAAAATTATCCCTTTCTATGCCATTTTTCCTAATTTCTAGCAAAAATGTATTGCCGTCGACCTTATCTTTTTCATATTGACAAAAAATATCTTGATTTTTCGAAATTTTCGAGAATGTTTTGCTCTCTATTAATTCTGGGGTAAAAAAATAAACTTGAAAATTTTTCGCGATCATCTTTTCCATCTGAGGTATATCATTTCCCCGTTTGTCCGCGCCTTGGCGACGTTTCTCAAAATTTTTTCTCCTCATCGAGTCGTACATTTTCATTCGATCGAGCTTACTTGTTCCAGTTGGCGACAAAACTTCGTAACATCGTTTTGCCGTTTTCGGATCGTTTAGGCTCTCGAGAGTCTCTTTTGACATAGGCAAATAAGGTTGAGAGTCGCTTAAAGACCATGATACAGATTTTTCATTGATTTTTTTCTTAAGCCCGGATGTCTCGATTTTTTTCGCGTGAAAAGCAGAATTATCGGTGTTACGTTTTCTCAGAATTTTCCGAACGGGAAACTGACTCGCGACCGAAACACTGGAGCTCGAATTCTCCTCGTAATCTTTTTCGTTCGACCAGACCTCGATGACACGGGAAAATTTTCCAAAATCGTTTCTCGTTGAATGTTCAGTTTCAGTATATTTTTCAAACCTTGAAATGTTCTTCTCATCGTTCGAAATTTTTACACACGGAGAATTTAAAAGTTCATTTTTCGTTTTTTGTTCGAAATTTGTGAATCTGGGCTTGGAAATTTTCGACGCGAATTTAGCGACAATTTTTTTAAATTCCGCATCGATTTTCGGACGTATGACTTGTTTCGACTTTTCAACGCAACCCCGTCTCCGGCGATTCTTCGTAACGCTTCTCGAAATTTCCGAATCGTGAAATTCATTCGTTAATAACTGATGACTCATGATCGACATGAAATTTCGAACGATAAAAATATTTTGCGAATTTTCCGGAGCCTCGAAAAACATTTTTTCATCCTCCGTGGGATAGGTATGAGGTTTCTTCTTCAGATTCACGGGATCTTCTTGTTTATCTTGGATAGGTTTATGGGCTTCCACGCTCCGGCGATTTCTCAAAACCGGAAATCTTCTCTTAGTCTCATTTTCGACCAAACTGACCTCCTGCCACTGGCAATTCTTGAGCTTCTCTATTTGAGCGAATATGTCGTTGACCTGGACGACCTGGAGCATCACCATGTCCCAGAAACCGGCAAGATCCTCGTACGTCGTTGGGAATTTTTCTCCCGGTACTTGACTCTGGAAAATTAATTACTTAATTTAAAAAAAATTCATTTCTGGCTACATATCTTTATGCAATAAATATTCTTACGATATTTTTATGACAGAGTCCCTCAAACTGTTGCATCTTTTGTTTCGCGAGTAGTCTAGCTTTGCCAGCAGCGGACCGTAATTTTCCCTCAGCCTCCTCGGGTAAGCTTCCGGGTTCAGCATTCTCGAGCTCAGCCTCAGCAGATTCAGCGAGAGACAGAAGCCTGTCTCTTTCCGCGTTCAACAGCTATTTGAGAATTATACTATTAAAAATGGCTTCTTTTCAATAGATTTTGATATTCTAAATAAAAATCTTACTCTCATGAAATGATGCCCATGCTTTTCCTCTACAGGACTTTCCGCACTCTCGACTGCCGTTTTGACGATCGCGGGTATGCTCGTCGAGCTCGCGCTTGTCTCCAGGACGGGAAGAACAACTTCTGGCGCCGCTGGCTGCTGATCCGGTATGCTCGTCACGCTCGCACTCAGCTTTACAGTCTCATTCTCTCGATTATCGTGCGTACACGGCTCGGTCGGTATCCCCGACGAGTCCGCGGTCTTTCGCTGTGACGTTACCGATATCCTAAAATAATTAAATAGTTAAATTAATAATGCATTATATTATACGTGCACATTATCACGATTCTTGTGACCCTCTGTTGAAAATTTTTTTTGAGGAACACTCTAATGAGTGCAAAAGAATTTTAAAGCTACCACGAAGTAATGTTAAAGCGGCTCCGGGTTGGCACAAAGAGTAATAGAGGGGGATCTTAGTCGGTAGTTTCGAAAGAGCTTAACACTCGAGGGACCGAGTTGAAAGCCTTCTACGGTGAGTAAATGCATTTCCAACCTCCCAAAAAAATTATATTACGCTAAATCCTTTTATCTTATTTATAAAGTAGAAAAAAAGGTCGGAGTGTACCTCTGAAGGGGTTTTATGATCTGTTCACTCCCGTCTGTGGCTCGTCTCGGACTAACGACGGGCAACTGTGCGCGGAATTCTGGTCTGAGATGTCTGAGCACGGGTAAATTTTTCAGGGATTCCTCCGTATTTGCGTTTTCGACGATTTTTTCATGATTATTATTCTTCTTCGTCGTCGTTGTCGTCGTCGTTCCTGTTGTTGTCGTTTGTTGGTGGAATTTCGAAGTCTCACTGGAGCTCGTGTGCGAGACTCTCTTGAAGAAAAATCCCTGAGCGAGGGCTCCGGGACCGTATAGACGCTCGACTCGTTGCTGAATAAACGATTTTTCGCTGCTGGTTGAATTCAAACTTTGATTCTCTATCCCGTCCGACGAACCGTTTATCACGAGACTCGTTTCACTGAACGAATTGTTTGAAACTGAAGCAAAAGAATATCAAATTTAGATAATACAAAAATTTCTCCTGAAATGAAATAATTTATTTTATCATCGATCTTTCGTTTACGTAACCAAGCTGACTTTTGATTATATGATTATGAATCCACAATCTATAAATTGATGATATGATATCGGGAGAAAAAGATTTATCTCAATTTAACGAACCATTTTGATTAGTTCGTGGCGAGGATACGGAAAAGCTTGTAGTGTACGTTTTACTCTCGCGGTTGAAAGAGGTGGAAGTGATGTGCATGCTGGCCTGAGTCCTCTTTATCGGTGAGGTCGATCTTATCGGACTAATGTCTGGAAAATTGTTGCGCAGGCCACGATCGACCTCGGAATAACCTTGGAAGGAGGAGAGAGTCGTTCTCTCGATCTTGCACTCCTTGCCATTGGTAAAGCCATTCTGACGGTCCATCGCCAATGGGGATATTGACTGACTCTTCGGTGGCAGATTCAATCCTGGCTCTCCCAAATTTTCGCTCGATCTGTTGAATAAAATGTATTAGAAGTTTGCACAATACCACTATCTTAAAAAAAATTTTAAATCACGGAAAATTCGGTACGCTGTTACTCAATATAATACAGTATTCTATAAAATTAGAAAACGATTTAATTTACAAAAAATCAAAATACTTTAAAAAATATTCTATTAGGAAGCTGTATAATTTCAAGATTGTCTCTTATGGAAAATACGAAAAAAAACTTATGGTGAAATGTAAGACTGTTGAATTTAGCATTTCATTGTGATTCTATTTAAAAATCGTTGCGATCCACAAAGCGAAAATTTAATAATCTGTACTATGCATTGATTTTAATAAATTGATGACAAAAAATTGAAAAGAAATCGCGCGAATAAAAATAAAAACCTAAATCCAGCTGGACTGGTCTCCCTGGTGATCAGTCTCGATCCAGGACTGCTGTCCCTGGATCTGAATCCTTCCCTCAATTTGCTGTCGTATCTCGTGATTCCTGAGTATCCGCTTATGCTGCAAGCCAGCCCCAGATAGCTCGGCTTTTTCGCCGTCAGCTGATCCCTTTCCCCATTAACCCTATCTATTTTCACTTTTGGAACTTCTTTTTTTTCTTCGCCCTCTTTATCACCGCTTCGCCCCTCGACGACCGTCAATTTATTTTCCTCCTCTTGCCTCTTGTGAAGAGTCTCGTCACTCCCGTTCGTAACGTTCGTTGACCTCGGCGAGTCACCGTTGCAGGACAAGTTCAGGCTGTGCAGAGTACGCTCCGAAACCGAGCCCAGAGTTGCCTCTAAACAACAAAATTATTATTATTTTTCATATAATAATATACAAATTTTATATTATTTTTTAAATTACTAAACATGAAACAGAATTTTCAAAATAGCAACACCCAGTTTACGTAAAAAATATAAGTAATAAAAATTATAATAAATCATAATAAAATAAAATAAATTTCTTTTTGTAATGCAATCGTTACTATTATTATTTTTTTACTAACAATTTTTATTGTCGTAGGCAGTATTGCTATTATTATTCGTACTATTGAAACGATAAGAAAGTCATTTTCAGTTCAGCCTCATCGAATTCTTAACACGTCGTGTTAAAAAAAGAGAAACAAGTGAAAACAAAGATTCGATTTGTGGCTGAAGATTTTCTTTCCGTCAGGGACGTGACGAGAGTGAGAATGTTTCGAGAATATTTCAATTGATGATCCGAGAGAAAATCGAATGCGATTTTTGTTTTGAGCCGCACAGTGTGAAAAATTAAAGTAGAGGGGAAGAGAAGAAGAAAGCGAGGTAGGAAATTCGAGCACAATGGGAAAATAGAAAATTCTACAAATTTTTCTTTTCCCATTCCTGAAACGCTACAGAATTTTCAAGTATGTGTGTAATTGGTATGATTTCTACAAAGGATCTTTTGGAGGTAATTACCATGGTTTATGCTTGGAATTTAATGACATTTCGGATGAATGATTATTGGATATTTAGATTCGATTGATATTTTGTTATTTCATTCAATGAATACGAATTAAATCGTTTTTTCTAATTTTTGAGATATTTTGTTTGTATTGTCGTTTGGGGAGGTAATTACTATGACATGGGATTTTCTATTATTTTCAATAATTATCTGATATCTGAATTTATTTGATATTTTATCATTTAGTTAAATAAACACCAACCAGACCATTCTTTTTGTAATATTTGGATTATTCTGTTTGGAATGATCTTTTATGGCATTACTATAGGGGTTCTGGTTTTTACTTTGATTTTAAATAATTGAGTATCGAATATTTGAATTTTATTGATATTCACTTATTTTATTTAAATAAATACCAATCTGAGCGTTGATTTTTTTATATTTGACTTATCCTACTTGGATTGTGGTTTATACGGGTAATTACTATGGAATCTATCTGGGGTTTTCAATAATTATTGAATTCTTCTGCTGAATTATTCAATAAATATTTCAATAGTTTCATCAATTATAATTGATTATCAGGTATCAATTTGATAAATATTATCAAATATTTAACACATTGATAAATTGAAAAATATTTATTATATTGATAAATCGAAAAATATTTATTACATCGATAAATTGATAAATATTTATTGATTATCAATTTGATAAATATTATCAAATATTTATTGTTCGGATCAATACCAACCTGTACTATTTCTATTTGGATTATTGTATTCGTATTGCCTTTTGAACAGGTGATTATTATGACTCTGGGATTTAATTGGTTATCGTATATTTGGTTGACAGTTTTGTCGTTTGGTTCAATAAATGCGAACCTGAACGGTCGGAAGCGGATCGATCGACGTCGAGGCTGCAATTGCCGATGCTCTCCTGGCTGGTCATTTTTCGGTGTCTCGAACGTCTCGGGAGCGAGTCGTTCTCGTCGCCGCCGTCGTCGTCGTCGTCTTCGACTCTCGGTGCTTCCGGATCGAGTCGGTGATAATTGAGCGGCTGTACGGCCAACGAGTGTGGCCTCGGACGACGATTCTCTCGCTTGCCGACGACCAACGACTTCCTCTCCTCGCTATCATTTAAATAACCGTTTTTCCGCGACTCCTCGAGGCCCGCCACCTCGCCCCGGGCCCCGTCAACCTCGCGTCCGACTTTAACCTCCTCGTGAACGCTGTCGACAATCGATTCCTCAAATGTTTTTTTTCCATTTTTTTTTCAAACATCATTCAAATTGTCTTTGTGCATCGGTTTTATCAATCAAAAAATCATGTGTCCTCGGTGTAAGATAAAAAGTTACGGAATCAAATTACTCGCCTTTTTTCCTACGTTGTTTAAATTTCTACAATCATTTTTTATTTATTTTTATCGATTCTATTAATAAAAAATCAGGTGCAATCATCCCAACGTTGAAAAAAAATTAAGAAATCGAATTTCTAATTTTTTTCTATTTCTCTAAAAAATTTTCCGATCTTATTACATCAATTTAGTTAATCAAGAAATCAAGTGCAATTGTCTTAAATCATTGTTTGATGAAAAATTAAGGAATCAAAGTATTTGAATATTTTTTTCTTTTTTTTTTCATTCCTTTGAACATTTTTTAAATTTTTTGGTAATGATTCCATTAATTAAGAAAACAAGTACAATTGCCTCAGTACCTACTGGATAAAAAGTTATCCAGAGTCAAATTGTACAATTCTTTTTTTCCACATCTTTTTCGATTTTTCTGAATATTTTTCGAAACTTTCTTTCATCAATTTTATCTATCATGAAAGTAAGTGACGTTGTCTCGATGTTGCATTAAAAATCGTGGAATCAGATTTTTCGATTCTGGATAAAATTTCGAAAAGAAATTTCCAATATACCTCGAGTTAAATATTTTTCATTTTCGAAATTTCATCTAAAATATTTACAAAATATCGATTGATCGAAAGAAAATTCTTTCTGTGGTGCAAAATTTCACATTCCACTCTTCAGTGCGTTCCCTTGCAAAAACTGTGAGAAAACTGTGCTCGTGCTTCGTGGGAAAGGATAGAAATGCGAGAAAACAGAAAGGGAAAGTAGAGAAGAAAAAAAAAGTTCTGTGCGTTTTTCGTGACATTCTCGTATCTCGTGCAGAAGCAGAAATTACATTAATATTAATATTATAAATTAAAATAAAAAGTTGAATCGGAGCCTAAATGAAATCAAGGGGGCCAAACGTCCTACAAGCCTAGACTCGGATTTAAAAATAGAATCGGCGTTTCGGTCGTCTCGTTTGGGAATAAATCTTGGTGTTAACAAAAAAGAAAGGCACATTTTTTTCGTCAAAATTCATGTGAAAAATTCTCAGATGAATAAAAACATCTTGGTGTAAATAAAAAAACAACGACACACTCTCTTCCATCCCAAATTAATATCGAAAATCCTCAATTAAAAAATGTTGATAAAAAAATGACGATATTTTTATTCAAAACTAACTTTTTAAATTTCTTTATAAAAATATTGTTTTTGTAATAAATTAGAACGATATTTATTAAATAAAATTAAAATCAACTTTAAAAATGCATCGGTAAAAAATCTAAATGCTGATTTAAAAATGAAGACGATATTATTAAATATAAATTAATTTTAAAAATTTTCCAACGAATTGGTGTTATTAAGGGAAGAAACATTGATTTTCCTCGAGTTAAAATTAACGTAGAAAATTCTCAAATAAATCTCAAACTCACACGTTTCAATATTCATGACACACTCTTGATAAGTAATCCCGAATGTACCTGGATCGCCAGTGTTTCCAAAGGAAAAATTTCGTCGCTTTTTTGCTCGGGACCGGATTAACCGTATAAGTTCCACTTTCGATTTTCAAGGGCATTTCTAATTTGTTTTTCTCTAACTTGAAAAACTATCACCAAAAAATCGTCAAGAAAAAATAAAAACAAAATACCAGTTCGACACCGTCTAATTATTTTCGAACTTTTTACATTTTTTTTCTCAGAAACGAAGATTGGGATCAATGTCCTGCTACAACTTTTATCACGAATTCCCTGATTCTTTATCACCAGTTCAGTACCATTTTCACTGTCTCAAAAAAAAAATTGTTTTCGATTAATTAAAAAAAATTCAGGAAAATTAAAAACGTGGTGAGTTAAAATGGAGGCTGTTGAAACGACTACGAGAACTCTTGGAGGAGTGTCGACGAAAATTTGAGAGTTGCATCTCGTCCCCTTGAGAGAGATCCGCCGACTCGGCGACTCGTCTTTTTCCTTACCGCCTGGGCCTATCAACGAGGGACATATATTTTTGGAACCCTCGTAGAGCAGCCTCTAGAGCAAGACGGGGCTACATTTTCTTCCATCTAACACGCGTTTTTCGTTTTTTCGCTTAAACTTCTTTTTTTTTGCGACGGAAATTCCAAAATTTTTACTCTCATCCGAATTCCCTATGACAAGAGTGACAAACTATTTGATTTTTTCAGCGAATAATATAGGAAATTGTTTAGGACGCATGGGAGCGACACGATCCCTGACAAAAATGAATTTTTCATAATGAATTTAATGTTAAAATTTAGGATTTCATTTTGTTACATAGTTGAATTTTTTTAATACGTTAACTACAATGATACTGAATAGTTCTCTAACGTTTTACTAACGATAATAATATAGCAAATTGTTTAGGCCGCACGAGAGCGACACAATCCCTGACAAAAATGAATTTTTCATAATGAACTTAATGTTAAAATTTAGCCTTTCACTTTTTGTTACATAGTTGCATTTTTTTAGTACGTTAATTAGAATGATACTCAATAGTTCTCTAACGTTTTACTAACGATTCTCATACTATTTATGGTTTTAATACCAAAAAACAAAAATTTTTAACAAATTTGTTTAAACTCGGTTGTTGACATTGTTTATGTAATGTTCATATTGATATTGTAATTTTTAAAAATATCCAACTTTGGATGATCAGTTCTTCAATTTTTTTATGACTTTCCACGGTTTTTACATTTTAAATAATCTGATTACAATTATCATTTGAACTGTGTACTTTTATCAAAAAATTACGAATTTTTCAATTTTTAGCTACAATCTGAATGAACAATTTGAAAACATTTATTGTTGTAAATGAAAACTTAATAATTTTAACGATAATGTCTAATGTTCTTTTATCATTATCATTATAATATTAAATAACCGTTAAATATAATTCATTAATTTAGATAATATGAATTTTAATTCCATATAAAAAAGATCGATTAATAGAACATTGTCGACCTATGTTGGGATATGTTCAGTTTTCTGGAACGTTTACTTTATTCATTTAATTCCTATAATTCATTAAACCAGATTCAAGAATGAGTCTTGCCATAATTACTCGAGATTCAAACGGAAGAAAAATCTGAAAGATTGCTATCTTCATATTTAATGAAAAGAGAAAAAAACGAATCGCAAATAATTACAGTGGAACGAAAAAAAAAGTGAAATTCCCCTGTGAGGGGAAAAATCGATTCCATTCGTTTCTACCCGCGTGCATACCACGAGTCTCCTCCGGGGTAAGTGACACCGGACGAACTCAACTGCTGCTCTTCCCTCTATATATAAACGGAAAATAAACCACTCTGACTTTTGAACCCGGTCTAGAGCCTTAAAGCGAGCTCCTTACCCATTTTCTTACATTTTTATCCACGTCATCTTTTTTCTAGAAAGGCTCTCTATGCCTGTTATTTTTTTGACTATTTCGCGCAGACTGAATTATTTTTGTTACTTTTATTATATATTTTTAACATATTTCTTTAAACTCGACGCTGACAGAAATAAAAATTTTAAAAAGGATGTACTGCGTTTGTTACTTATGCGAGGATTTAAGATGGTTCGAAAAAAAAACGAAAAAATCGACTTACGTTTAGGGAGGTTCTGTCGCTTCATGCTAGTCAAATCAGTAACTGTTTTTTCGCGTTTTCAAATGGAACTGAATTGAACATATTCCCATACTTGATAAATCTTTTCAATTTGAAAAATGATTTGTTCATTTTAAGCATTTCCATATTACAGAAAATAGCCAAAAAAAATTATTTTATAGTGTTAATTTGATTCACTTTCTTATATCAATTAGTATGAAGTCACGTGAGATGTCAACGAAATGGTACTTTTATGAGTGAATAATTCTTTCAGACCAAGGAATCCGTGAATTTTTTCAGATTGCCGAAAAGTTCAATCTAAATACATTTTTTCTTCACTTTACGAAAGTATGGTAACCATTTCTCAAAAGACTTTGTAGCTTTTTCTAGCTTTTATGCAATTTTCGACAATTTTCATTCTCACTTGTTCAGTCGGCAATGCCACATCAAATTTCTCTATCGAGGAACTGACAATATGTTCTTTACTGCCAGAAAAATTCCATTGCTAAAGTTCATCTTGATAATTATGACAATACCTCCTTAATCTCTTTTTGTTTTGAGATTTACGGACACTTTAATATTCAAAAAATCGATTAAAAAAGAAAAAGTGCAGCCCGCGAAAATTTTACCGGAAATGACAGAATTACGCAAAATTTAGTCGTTTGATAATATAATCAAAAATCCTTATACGAAACTTTAATTTATTAAGAACACTCCTGCAAAATTTCCGACTCTTCACCGCACCGTTTTTTTGCTGTAATTTATTGAATTTTGATGTTCGGCGTGATGTAGTCTAAGGAGAGTTCAATATAAATAATTTGACAGATTTGTAACAAATTCGAAACTTCTATTAAAGTTGTGACATTGACTTTCCGTTTTTCTTTCGAACGACCTCAAGCCCTCTCTATCGCCGACACGTTAGAATTGTGCGTGTAAAAATGAGAAAATTTTTTGTACTAAAATTAAATTTTTGATTTTTAGACTGTACAAATATATAACAATGGTATAATACAATATGTGCAACTTGTGTCGACACGCAGACTGAAGAATCTTCGATGAATTTTTTTAAAAGTTCGCAAAAAATTACAATTTAAAATTACGTTTATGAAATTATGAGTAATTCATAATTGATGTTTTTAATATTATTCTATATAACCACGTTATTGTTATAATCATTACTTAATTATTATGATAATTCATCAATTTTTTAATCATTTATAAAAAAAAAGTTTTTTCGTTACATTATTTAAAAATAGTATTCAGAAAAAAATGAAATGCTTCGCGTTATTATTACGATTATGACTTCGTTTTTACATTGTCGTTGTTAATGTCAAGATAATCGTATTTCAATAGCAGGTTTATCCCCCGTGAGTAAGTACGACGAGTGCATAAAAGACGAGAGAACAAATGCGTGACGCACCGGAAGTAACTCGGGCGAGTGCACGTATTTTCAATGCGGGGAGAAGAATTACGAGGAATTTAATAAAAAAAAAGGTACAAGGAGAAGAAGAGAGAAATGATAATGACAATAATGCGACAAGTACGCGTTGGAGAACTGAGAATGAGCATAAAATTGGACAGAAACGAGAAAACATTTTTTTTCGCAAAAAAAAAATGTAAAGTCTCAATGTTGGCATCACAAGGAGTGAAGAAAACGGGAATTTAAAAAATGATTCGTATGGTGCTAACTTTTAGGCGCTGAAGAATGGAATAAATTAGCTTTGAAATCGACATGGGGTTTTGACCTTTTTTTTTAATTTTTGAAAATGGCTAAAATATTGAGACTTTAGTTTTTGAAATTATATTCAAAAAATCTCTGCCACATTCGAAAAATATTTACAATGAGATTTGAAAGTTGTATAAATTTAACATTGTCTCTTATGAAAATCGTCTAAAGAAATTGATTGCAGTTGATAAATTTGCTTTAAAAATTAATTTCAGTTTTGGTTTCTTTATTTTTTAGATAGCTGACAAGTGAAACCAGATTCAAATAAAATATCTTTGAAATGAATAGTGATTCGGTTTTTAGGTATAAAAGCGAAAAATGAAACACATAGTGAATGGGATAATTATCAGAATCGAATCAAAATTCTTATGTTTATTTTTATAATGATTAAACAAATCTACGATCTATATAATAAAAAATGAATATCCGTCCTCGTACACGGAGTCTATAATTATATTTACAGGAAAAAAATTCTTTTCCACCTACTCCAAAACCGTGTAGATAAAAAAATTTTATTTACGTATTTTATGTTTAATTTCAAAACAATTCTTGCAAAGTCTTATGAAATTCTGATTAACGTCACTTTGGGCTAGTTACGATTTTAAGAATGTAGATTAAACTATGATTAAAAAAAGATAAATCTGTCTGCATGAAAATTAAAAAAAATGATGTTCAAAAATTTCTCCTTAACGTTCAAGTTATTCGGTAAATCGGTAAAAATCCAGCTGCACGTCTTCCTCTGATAAAAAATAATTTTCGTCGAAAAAAAGAGTTAGACATTGCTCTTTTTCAACAAGGAATAACGTGTAATTATTATTTTTTCCAAAATATCCAGATTTTCGAAGAAAAATGTGAATCCATTTTGCATTTGTCTCTCTCGTACTCCTAGGACTTGAACATCACCTTAAGAAAATCCTGGCAAAATCATATAACATTCCGATCATAGTCAATTACGTATCGAAACACCTTAAAGGGAACTTGGATTATTATTTTTTGAGCAACGCTCGAATCTCTTTTTTAGTCGTATTTATTCAGCTAAACGCTGACCAGAGGGGAAAAAAGAGTGTTCGATCGAGTTTAGTATATGCGGGACGTACGTAGGACGTCTAACCGGATTTCCGAAAAAGGGAAAAGCCCCGCGGCAGGCGCTCGTCGCTCTCTTTCTCTCTATTTGCGATGCAATCGTCATTTTTCCCACTCTCCTCTCGATACTTTTTCCCCGCCGTCGGTGAGAATAAAAAAGAAAAGAAAAAGAGAGGATGCAAAAAGAATAAAAAAAAAGAAAATAGAAAAGAAAACGAAGAATCGCACCCACACGAGTCAGGGACCGTGCGTAGAGCGCGATTAAATTAATTGCAATCTCCGTTGCACCGTGACAGAGAGGGGAAGAGGAATAAAAAGTCGTTCTCTCCGTTAGTATAACCTGTTACAACGTTCCGGATAATACAGGAATTTAAAACGGTGCATGGAAGAAGTAAACGAGTAGCGAATGGGACGCCCGACGAATTTTCAAATTCGAAAATTCGCGAGTCACGTGACCCTCGGAAGGGTTTGTCAATATTTATCCGATGAAAAAGTAACCGGCCACGTTCATTTTTTCCCCATTTTTTACGATGCTCTACATAATAAATTAGGTCAAATTAACTCTTAGTTTGCGGATTGTAAAATCGCGACATAATTTTTTATACAAAAGTAAAAAGTGGTGAAAAAATGAATTATTATTTTTTTAAAATTTTTATTCAGATAAAATTTCAGTACTGTCAGCCAATTTCCGAACGCAGTCAAAATTTTAGTCCGAATCATGAATTAATTATAATTGCATTCCAGATAGCCATAATATTTATTTTTTTATTTGTTTATAATCAAAAGTTTATTAAAATTTATTAGATTGATTGAAAAAAGTCGAAGATTAAAATATTGAAAGTTAAAACAGTCTACGAACGTCCCCGGATTATGAATGAACACCTGTTCGATAAAATAATAATAAAATGTACACTGTTGAAAAAAAGACAGATTCATAAAATGACTTCTATTTCGCTTCAAATAATATTTTTCAAATGATGGAGGGACGTGAATTACCTTTGTCAATTCGTTCATGTACAGTTCACAAATTTCGTGAGTAACGAGATAAAAGTACTTTTGGATAGCAGTACAGTCATTTGTGAGACTTTTATTGAATTAAATAATATCTTTTAGATATATAAAAAAAGAGAAATTCGAAAAATTCCAATCTTTTTTTTATAATTAGATTATAGTTACTGCCTGTAATATATTAAAATTTGCCATGGTCTCAACGTAGAATATACATACACGCAACTGACTACAAAGTAGTAGGAGAACGTCGAAATCAGACAGTAAACAATGACTAGATTTTGTTTCTGGTTTCCTTGTATCTTGATCTATAAGTGGCATTTGGCACTGAAATGCCTCAAACCGAGATATTTGTTGCTCAACGAAAGAGCATCATGAAAAAAATATTTTTCATAAATAAAAAATCGCGTGAAAATACGTAGACTCATTCGTAATTTCTAAACTCTGCTCAAAATGATGATTTTTTTTATAACACTCGAAATAAAAAAATATTGATAAAAAAAAACACGAAAGATAAGGAATCAAGCATCCAATTGGATTAAAACGAGATTCTTTTCGTGAGGGAGAAATAGAAGAAAAAAAAAGATTCGTTCAGGGGGTCGTGACCTGGGACGTCAGAGTTTTCCCATAAAGGCCGATTTATTTACGATTGTTGGTCGTCTCCTCGTAACGGAGACGAGAAGCCTGGGGGACTGGGGCGCGAGCGAAGAAAGTACCGTTCAAGGTCGACACGATCGCTCGATAGAACCGAGTCTCTTCTTTTATCCCACCCCCTTGCCCCCTCGCGACTCATCCTCGCCCACCGTGACTCTTTCTTACTCATCCTGGAGACACTTTGCATCCCGGCATTATCTTCTTCTCCTCGATCTTTTTTCCTCCTCAATTTACCCTCGTTTTATTTTGTTTGCACCAATTAATTCCTCTTTTGCCACAATTTACCGTAATTTTCTACTCGTCTTTTTCCCTCTTCCTCGATTTTACGACCCTGAACAATTTCCTGTTCAACTTTCATCGCGAAATTATTAATTTTTATTATTTTATTTTATGGAAAATAGCTTTTTTTTGGTGTACGAAAGTTTATTTCTATAATTTGAATGATACTCGGCGACGACAAAACGATTATTCTTATTTTCACTCCAATATATTTAATTACCAAAAAAACAGGAAAAATGAAATTTTTATGATATTAATGAAAATTCATGGAGCGAGTTTAATTTAATAAAGTATTCAATAAAGTTTAAAAGACGTAAATTAATGCAAATTCTGACATCGAAAATGAAAGGTCACTTCGTGGGAAAAGGTCAAACAGTCGTCCGAGCAAAATTGTACACAAGAAAGAGGGAGAGAGAACAACTGACGAATTTTTTTTTTGCAGCAAAAGGATCGAGAAGAAACAAATGATGATGAATTTTTGAAAAATCACACAATTATGAAATAATTCAAAAGATAGTAATACTAATTATTGATGTAATGTATTTTTTAAGCAAGCACATTATTTTATTTCGAAATTAAAAAATGATTATTCGATATCTATATTTCGACAGGTGAATTCCGGTTAGCCGGAAATGAAGTCCGAAGGTTGTAAGAAAATAAAAAATAACGACGAGGATGGATAATTAGGGAAAAAAATAAACAAGATGATAAAATAAACGAGAAATCGGTCCGTGTGCTTTGTCATGGCGTTTGCTGCAAACTATCGAGACGTGTCGAAGCACTCGGGCATAATACAGAAAAAAAAGGGGGGCGAGAGAACGGTTGGAATATTCGCAAATGGAAAATTGGCTACCGTGCCGATTGCGATAAGAGTCAGTGCGAGTAAAAATGTTAAATTAGTATTTCCTTAGTTAAAACAAATTGATTAAGGTCAATTATGGTGTTTCAAGGTCAAAAATTGCTTTCTAAGGTCAATAATTGCATTTGGAAATTAAAAATCAATTTTTAACCTTAAAAATGTATTTTCAGGATATAAACGCACTTGAATATTGAAAAAACAAATTTCAAGGTCAACATTTTTATTCCAAGGTTAAAAATTGGTTTTCATGGTAAAAAAACTGATATTCCAATGGAAACCCATGGATGATACGACATTTAGAGTAATTTTTTCATGAAGACGACCAAACGCTGTAATCATCGTTTTTCCGAGTTTAGTTTGCAAGGGCATGTACGATAAAATAATAAATTGATCAATACAGGGAAAGAGAGAGATAAATATTAGTGGTAAACGCAAAAATTTTGCTCACCGAGTCGACACCGCTCAATTTTCGTTCTTGCGAATAAATCGCGGCCTGGCCCTTGTCCACGGTACAGGAATCAAAAACAACGGGCGAAGATTTCTAATTCACTTTCACGTCTCGAGATTTGTTCGATTTACAATGAATTTCGGTTAATTTTGTAATCGCGGGGTGTGACCAGTTTACCGTACGCGTTTCTACTTCCGTCAGTGTCTATTTTGTGTCCCAAATTTTCGTTTACCCGTCACCGAACCGTCAAACGTGGGATACGCGGAGGCCATATTGGCCTGGCTAGCGAGAATAAACGATCTCAACGCGCTCTCCCGGCTTCCGGCGGAACTACGAGCGGGAAATTCAAATTTGTATAAATTTTTCCGTGAGCTTAGTCAAAAATCTAATACGACGTCACTTGTTCCGGGGTTTCAGTTCGAAAGGAACGATCACCATTCTCTGTTTATCCGTGAATTTAGTTACGGCTTGTCACATTCGTGATACGGGCATGTGTCGAAGTTTCTTTATGCCTTATACTGATATTGGCTATTCGTAAAGGTTAGTCAATTGAAATTTATCTAATAAAAGGTAATTTTATCTGCTCAAAGAGTTTGCAATTCGTGACAATGATATTTTCGACATGAAGTGAAAAATTGCGAATACCTAACCTCAAACTTTCATCAGGAACACTTTGCAACGGTCAATAATCAACAAGACAGAAATGGAGGGTGAACCAAAAGAAAAAAGAAAAAAATTGCCAATAATTTCGGAAAGTATCTTCAGCGATGAATTTAAAACATTGTTCTCTCGACATTGGCATAGTCGAGAGCCTCTGGAAACTGATTTGCTGCAAATTATAACAAAACCCTTCCGTCTCTGCAAAATTTCAAACTTCATAGAGAATGAAACTTTTCTCGAAGAACTGCAAAAAGATTTGATGAAAGCCGAAAGTAATCGTCAAAGCACCGATCTTTATCAATTTGAACAAACCCAAGATCTGGCCAATAACGGGTGTGAAAGCATTTGCACATTGCGAGACAATTTCACAAGTTTATCAGAATGGATGGAAAGTAGTACGCAAATAAAACTGAACAGTACTATCTCGATGTCAGGCTCTATCTATCGAGATACAGACTTTCTTCTCTGTCACGATGACAATATGGGAGATCGGAGGATAGCTTATGTTTTGTATCTCTCAAAAAATTGGAAACCAGAGTATGGTGGGAATCTGGATCTCTTTGACACGGATGAGAATGGCGATCCGAGACAGATTGTGGATTCCTTGCTTCCAGAATATAATTCACTGATTTTTTTTGAAGTTACCGAAGATTCTTACCACCAGGTCAGGGAAGTTACATCAGACGAGTGTCGCTTAACGATAAATGGTTGGTTTCATGGTCCAATAATTGAAAACAAAAAAAAAATACCACTCAAGGTTATTGAAGAACTTGTCAAACCGGAAACAAGTGATTTTGAAATTTTGGGCTGGATTTCCAGACAATATCTAAGAGCTTCCTTCGCAGAAGCAATAAATGAACAAATTGAAGAGGATTCCTATGCTCTTCTGAGTGATTTTTTTCTTCCACAAATTTATGAGGCTCTTTCAGAGGAATTAATGTCAGAAGAAATAGTTTGGAAACGAGTTGGACCTCCTGATAAAAGAAACTATGAAGTTGCGGAGCCAGAAACCTTTCCGAAACAATTAAAGGAATTTTATCGACTGTTCAAGAATATTGAGATGTTTGTTCTTCTGAAAGCATACACGATGTTGGAGCTTGTACCGGATGACTGTGAAGACCCTGAAAATGTCAAGGAGGAAAATACAGGGAAAGTAAAAATAGAGCTACAGAGATGGTCAAGCGGTTGCTACACTCTTCTCTGTGACAGTGATATGGAAGAAGAGGAGAAAAGAATTTCAGAGACTACGGAACAACCTGGAACGTCGGAAGACGAAGAATATACTGAAAATCCCAGTGAGCCTGGTTCCCTAGACGTTTTTGTTCATTTCAAAACAGAAAACGCTCCAGAGGAAGAATCGATAGACTATGTAGACCCTAATGAGCCTGATGGGGCGATTCTTCAGGTACCTTATCGAGACAACCATTTATGTCTGGCTTACAAGACTTTCGGAGTGAAAAGACTTCACAGATATGTTAACCATTACTCCAAAGGATATTTTTATACCTTAGTTTGCACTTATTATGAATAAAATACCAAATAAACCAACAAAACGGACTTTTTGTCGTCATAACCTTAAAACTCCATCTCGCAAACGCGAATCGCAATAATTGTACAAATTTCGACTCAATCCAACTGAATCTTGGCTCAAATAAAACAAAAAAGTGGCAAGAATCGTTAGCTTGGTGTAGAAGAAGCAAAACAAAATTATAAAAACCATTGAAGTAGAAAAAGTATGTTCAAAATTGCAAACTGGAAGTAACGACACAAGAACCGGAAGTGCAATTTACATATGAAATTAGTACTCTAGATGAAAAATGCGTAATAAACTTACGGATAATAAATTGGAGATTTAGAAACACCACATTTTCTCTCCGGACTTTGAACGAGCCCCAAATTATCTGTATTCGCATTCTCGTCTTCGGATTCATGTTCGAGCGACTGAAAAAGATAAGAAGAAATAATTAAAAATGGATTTCTTCACTTTGGAAAATATTTCTTACCTTGTTCACGCAATTTGGACCAAAAGGATATGATGGCGACGACGGAGTCGTTCTACATCCCAGCATTTTTTTTCTCATTTCATTGAGCTGCAATTCTCGCTGATAACTCACGTCGCACTCCTGCGAGTCGTCCCGTCTATCATCCTCACGCAACGAATCGCTCGAATACTCAACTTTTATCCAGGGACAAATTGTTGGTGAGGAAGATACGTTTACACCCGTATTTTTGCTCCCATTTCGAGAAAGCCTCGGGGAAAGTCTTCTCAGTAAAGAAACTATTTTTGATCTAAAAAAATCATAAAAAATGTATTAAAAAATTATGGCTAGTTATGCCTAATGATTTTTTTAAACATTAATTTTATCACTTTTCCTTGTATCTAAAAAATTCGTCCTGATAGGAAGTGGTTTTACACCTTAAAATTTTACAACACTGTTTTCTAACAGTAAGTTTTTTATGACCGGTTTCTTCTCGGTCCCCGACACTGTCCTGCAAACAACTCCATCTACAGCTATCCGGAAGTGTCAGGAAACCGGGACTTCAGGCGTACCAGATCAAATTCCCAGTACCCATGTATCAATCTGATTTTTCAATTTAATTTCGACGTTGAATTTTTAATGACAATAATTGTTTTTTATGATTTTTGATGAAAGAATATTATCATTACTAATAATGATTCGAAAAATTTCGACCTTGCATTGAGAGGAAATTATATTTATATAACTTTATATCTCACAGGATGCATGCCCAAAATAGCAAATTTTTATTTCAACATTGAATTTAAAATATATCGTAGAGTGAATAAAGCCGCGGCAATTAAAAAAAATTATACTTCGCTGTATTATTTATTGAACCAATTAATGTTTAAAGTCTCATTCAACCGCGTGTTATTTCCACCGGAAGTAGCTTAATACACTTAGTTATCAAATTTAAAAAATGATATTTTTGAATTGGAATTAAGGTGGCCCATCAGTAAATTAAAAAACCGCAGATTTTCGTCAAACTTCGCGGAATTGTTATTTAAGTCATAACGAATAATCCCTCACAAGTTG